>VZRS01012641.1:345640-415142 GCA_013398055.1 Ifrita kowaldi
TTTTTTGGGTGGCTTTCCAAAAAGTTTGGGTTTTGTTGTTTGGTGGTATCTTTACTTCAAGAAGAGATGAACACTTACTGTAGCAGGTGATTGCACGCCTAAGACTATATAACAGCAGCTGATTTGTCACCTATTACATGGGCAAAAATAAGGAGCTAGTAATGTACTACCAGGTGTTGCTTTTGAGGTGTTGCTTTTCATGTCAGCTTCACCTTCGATTTTTTATTTCCCAAATTAGGTAATAGTGTCTAAGAGAGTATAGAACACTGTTACAGCAGTGGTAGGCTGCCTGTCGGCCTCAAATGAACTACTAAGGAGTTCCTGATAGTTATCTTGATCCTTATTGTGATAGTAGAATGAGTAGAATAGCAATTTCTGTGTATGCAAGTCTTTTTGTAAGCTCAGTTGCTGAATTTGTGTATATATTTTAGAAACTAAAGTTTAAAGAAGTCGTTTGTATTCTAAACCCTTTCTACTTCTCAGTAATCAGACATGCACTGAAATTATTTATATTTTAAAACGTATTTGTTATATAGAAAGGCATTCACTGCACAAAACACATGTGTATGAAAAATAGTTTTTAAAAAATGTCTCAATCTTCATCTTGACATTTGTAATCTATCATAAAAATGTATATAAATGTCTGGCATTTTAAGAACTGGAAGAGGACTTGACGAGACTATTAAATTTATATACCTGGAAAGTCAGTTGTGCGATGCTCCTGTCTTCTGGAAAAGGTAGACTTGAAATGTCTGGATTGTTATAAACATAATCTTCTTTTTTCAAATTTCAGATTTTAGAATGGCGGGGGTACAAAAAAATACTAAAAAAGGTTCAGCCACTGGAGAAGATATAGCCAGATCTTCTCACTCTGCTCAGCGAAGAGCAAGCCTTTCCTCTTCTCAAGAGTCTCGTTCTTTTGGAAGTCAAAGTTTGTCTAGGTTTTACCGCCCTAGTGGAGTTCCGAGCGTGCAAAGTTTCAGAGGAAGAAAGGTTATAAGCTTCTGGTTCTTTCCTCAGATTACTAAATTCAGTTTGTATTAATAATTAGTTTAATTTTTATTTATTTATTTATTTTTGTTAAGACTCACTTCTTTTACTAAATTATTTCTGGGAGAAAGTGACTCTTTTATTCCATATTTGTAATATCTTAAAATTTTAAAGTAATAGAGGTAGGAAGCAGGAGAAATTAACTGAATAATTTACATTGAAGCAAAGCTGTACTCAGCTTAGTTCCTGAAAATGTTTACCCACCCTAGATACTTTATTTTAAATGGATATTTTAATCTTTCTGTATTCATTTATTAAATTGAAATTTTGACCGTGAACAATTAAACCAGTTAATGTCACATAAAAATCTTAAAATCTAGCTGTGCTATTCTTAATGTTTGTTTTTCCTTGACGTATCCTAATATTTCACTTTACATCTTATAATAATACTTTATAATTTGTTCTCCTGTTAGCCTTTTAAAATTCAGGTATTTTTAAAGACTAGGGCATTTATGTAGTCATAAATACAAGACAGTAGATTTCAACATAAGTTGCAAGCTAAGTAGCAGGTCATTGTTGTGATTACTTTGTGCATTTTTAGCTTGAAAGTCTTGTTTAATGTTTTAGGCTCAATATGAAGCAGCAAGAGAAGATCGAAGAGCAAAAGTTAATGCTTCATATAAATACATATTTGAAGTTCTCGGTGCCGGGGTAGGCTTAGACTTACCAACTGTGGAAGAACTCATGCTGGACGTCCCTTCGGTGAGTCTGTTCTGTATGCTTGTTGATTTAAATTATTAGTTAAAATATGTGGCGAATTACCCCTTTGATATGAAGTGTTATCCATCATGTTGTTTGTTTCTGCCACAAAATGTGATTACTAAGGCACACAATTCATCTAAAAGGATACCTGACTAAATCTTTCAGCTAAGTTTCCTGGCAGATTTGCTAATACCCCCAAGGTTTTTGGTTGTGGCTGTTTCATCTTTCTTACCTCAAGGACAATATAAATACTGCTGTTATTTTGACCAAAGGGTTTCTTTTCACCTCTACCAGTTCCAACAAGTTTCATCCAGCTCAGACTGACATTATTATGTTCTAATTATGATCATTTTTGTTTGTTAAGCAAGTTATCACTGAAATTCCAAAGATTCTGCAAAAATGTGTAACTTCATGGGAACATTTTGAAAATTAAGAGTGTTACTAGTAATTAGAAGGAAGATTAATCCTGCACCATTTAAATACTATAATTATGTTTGAAAGACCCACTAAACCATTTCAGTTTTGAGTGCTTTATTTATGTTTGGATGTTTAAAAGATTGGGTTAAGTGGGTTTGTAGAGTGTATTGATCCCTAACCTGTGGAACTTCTGAAAGCTTTAATTATTTTTGTGTCTTTAGCATTGTTTTTCATGATGTTTCAAAGTGATTAAACAATCAGGAGCAAACAGTTAAATTGTACTTTTAGTAGATTATCAAAAGTCAGCATGGCTGCTGTGAAAAGATATGACTTGACTCCTTTGATTACATTGTTGTTATTTGCCTGTTGTTGCATCTGATTGATGATGTTTTTGTCTGTTACAGAGATTTGACTTAGCAGTTAGAACTCAGCCAGATAATATCTCCTTTGATCAAACAAATAAATTCTTAGAACTTCAGTTGTGCAGCTACAAGCCAAATTTAGTCTTAATCCGAATTTGTTTGGGTTTTGTTTGTTTATTGATATTTTTATATCATAAAATGTACTTAGGCTCATTTGGTTTTTTTTCTGCTTACACAACATAGAGGTGTGTTAAGAATTGTCCCTTTTTCTTCTTTGCTAAATGATACATAGTTTTAAATCATTCTGATTCCATGTGAAGCTGCTGTTCTACACCAAGTTTGACTAATCCAGACACTTGAGAAATTGAGAAATTTTGGGTTCTCGAGGGGGTTTTTTTGTATTTGGTTTTGGTTTGGGTTTTTCTCTTTGTCTATTTTTGTTTGGGTTTGGTTGGGTTGGGTTGGGGTTTTTTTGGCTGTCACCAGGAACATCTGAAAAGTTTTTGTGGTTGGACATTTTCCGCTCCCAGTTTTAGTTTATTTATAAACAGTTTAAGATGTTGGGGCTGTGTCAACATTGTCCCTCAACAAATTGTCATTTAATGAATTTGTGTCTGCTATCCATGAGTTAGGTTTTGCCCTTCAAAGCATTAGCCTGCATATGTATTCATGCAGTGGGTGCATGAGTACCACACGGACTTGAAACAGAAGCTCTTTGCAGAATCAGTAATTGTGGAGACAGCTCACGTCTTACCTTCTGTGTAGAATCATAGAAGCCCAAAAGTTACTGTTTGTCCTCTTCCTCACAAGCTGGAATGCTTTTTGTAACAGTGAATTTTTTCCTGGTTTTTGCCACTGCACTTTCAGCACTTTAACAATTTTTTCTTTCACTGTTTTGGGGGTGGGTTTTTTTAATGTATTTTTCTCTGTTTTAACCTTGTAATTCACTAGTGCCTGTTAACTAAAGTGAAATTCACTTCTAGACCTGGCTTGCTTTTTTAAATTTTATTTTCATGCAAAGTTGTCTTCTCACAAGAGTGGTTTTAAATTCTGCCCACTTGAGTGTCACTCATTTTCCTATCGCTGTTCTGATTCAGCTTTAATATTTGTTTATTTTGGGGGGAAAAAAATGCTCATAAGAAATATGCCACATCTAGAAGTGTATCCTTTGTCGCTGAACAGGTGATGCATCTCCACACATACTTGCTTGCTAAACTTTCGACCTTTCTTTTTGATGGGGAGGAAACAGGAGGACTCTGCCATGGTTGAGCCCTTCAGTTGGACACTTTGAATGCCCAGTCACATCTTGTTGAGTTAGTCTTCCTTGCAGATAACTACAGAGACTGTGAAAAAAGCTGGATTTTGACCAGATCATTCAGTATCTTCTGATCTTTTTTTAGTGCTTTTCAGACCTTTGCTCACTTCCAGTTAAATCACACAGCCTGGTTTTACTAGGACACACGAATTTTCTAGGGCAGTTTGAAAATTCAGACTTTGGAAACCCTAGCTGTAATTTCAGGCAAGTTCTTCAGAATGAAAATCCATATACAAGCAGTATTTGTTTCAAAGCTTTGCATTCTTACTATCCACAACACCTTGTATAACAAGACTAAATCAAAATGGACATCTAGAGACCTGTAGTGGTTTAGGGTAGCCAGTTTATTGACAGGTACAGCCAGCTACTTGTGGGGCGGCACGGTCTCCCTTAGAGGTGAGCTCACTGTCCTTCCAGAGGTCAGCAAAACCTTTGTCATAATGAAAAAGTTTCAGAGCCAATGTGGCCCATTAATGTCTTGAGAATAAAATGCTCACACATCATGTCTCTTCTTATGTGAATTGATATTTTACTTTAAGGGGTACAGTAGCAATAGCAGGGTATGTCAAGTCATGAAAAAATGTTGTGTGTTTCCAAGCCTCTTAGGACCAGGTGATACTTAGAGATCTCTGTGAGTGACAGACTATTCTCCGATGTCTCTGTGTTACTGGACAAGACCCATAAATGTTTAATGCGCAGTTGCCAGGAGCTGGGCCACCAGTGTGTGCAGGCTCAGTGCTTAAGGCGATATTTGAAGTATCTATTATGTTGGGTTTTATCTTCTCACAATATTTGAGAATAAACCTTGCATGCCAACAAAACTTTAAACAGGAACATGGTCAAATTGGTTTTGCACATCTTAAAGGCACATAAAAAAATTTCGAGTAACAAGTATTCACTTTTCTATTTAACAGTTTGAGGCCTTTGATTCCTTTCTTACCAAGGGAGGAAAAAAATCACTGAAAATTTTCTATCAAGAAGGAGATGCACGTGGAATAGGTAAATGTTTAGCAACATTTATACAGCCAGATGTAATAGTGCGTTCTATTGTTCATTTTGTTTGAGGTTTCTCAGAATAAAATATGCTTTTGCTTGTTCAGAATTTTGCAACCTTTTGCTCTGAGGACTGAAAATTCATATTTTAAATGCTTGCTTCAAATCAAATTGTTTAGGAAAAAAAAAAATCAATTTTAGCCATTCCTGAAAGAAAGGCTATGAGAAGTTCTCCTGAAATACTGAATTGGTTTTAACTTTTTCATATGGGAGTTTTGCCCCCAGTTCATTAGAAAGCGCTTTCATAAAACCTGTCTCTGAATTGGCATTTATTATAAATATTTGAAATTTTTCAGTTTTCACGCATGTGGTAGAGAATTAGAATTTAATGTCTGAAATCCCTAATGATTTTCTAATCCCTGCACATATTGTTCCGTTACTTATTTATATTGAGCTATCAAATAGCTCAATATATGCAAAGGAATATATTCACAGAGAACCCAAGGCCATCTCATAGTCTTTATTTTCTCACTTAGACCTGACATCTTTTTTGGTAGGATAAATGAAAATAAAGTACCTTAGTCACCAGCAAATTGTTCCAGAATGATGGGCCTGAGCAAATTCCCTTTTTAGTGCATTACAACATGGCAAAATAGGTTTGTAAGATACATGTTATACATCTGATGTAGTTTTCTAGTAGTGTGACTAATTAGCTACAAATTATGCTGGTGTTTGTTCTCTTACAAAAGAAGAAAATAAATGATTTATAGGTTCAATTTTATTTCCTTATATCGATTTTAAGCATTTTATGATACCCTCACTTTTAAAAAGAGTCATACCTATAAAATTCCTTTTCAGAGTGTGGTCGAGTAATTCCAGGTGTTGTAAAAGGAAGTAGAATTTCACAATTTTATGTGGAGAAGACACCAGACAAAATCAGAGGACTATGCTTATATTTTGTTCGCTATAAGAATGACACCTCCGTAAATGAAAAAACTATACATGAGGTACACTCTCATATATTTTAAAAACTGAAAGCTTTAAAAGCAGCCATTTGTTTTATTATTTTTTTCACTGTTGTCATATAACTAAAGTTACTGGTAACTGCTTTGCTCTCCATTTTGGGTAAAGAATGAATAGCTGTATTGCTTCAGCAAATACTTGTGAATTTAGTGTCTTGCAGGATTATTGTTAAAGAAATCAGCATTTAGATTAATTTCTCATTCTCCTCGATGTTTTTGAAGAGGTTAAAACCTCTAAGTATGTTTTAGTTGTGATCAAAATCCCTGAACTACAAGGAACGCTGAGAAGACTATATTGCAAATACCTGGAGACAAAAAGATTACCTGTACCTTTCTGATTTATGTATCTTTGATAAACAAAATACAAAATACACATTTATCCTGTGTAAATTATGTGGCATAAGATTTTCTGCTTTACAAGACAAATTCTTATGTAAGGGTGAGCTTCATTATTGTTCATAGCTACATGTCTTAGTATTTGGGCAGTGCTTAAGGAACTGTAAATTGATAACAAGTAGTTTTACGTATGTATCTTATAATTAGTATTATTTCAAATTCTTCAGGCAGAATATCCATTATTGGGTTACATGCTTTATATTTCATGTTAAAATATTCCATTCCTTTTGAGAGCTAAGAAGGTGAAAGAGAAAAAACACTAAAACAGTATTAGAAGTAGGACACAAGATCTGTCTTTATCAAGAGCCTTAATATTGGTCATAAATATTACTTTTGCATCAGATTCCTCCCAAATTAATTCCAAATGCTAAAGGGATAAGGAAAGGAAATCTATGTTTTTTATAGGAAGCTTGTTACATGATATATGTTAATACTTGCTTATTTGAAGGACATTTAAAAGACGGGAATATTAGAAATAGTCAGACCTTGTAAAGTTTTGTTTTGGAGAGTAGGAAAACATTTAACCTGTTTAAAAGTAATATATATTCAGTCAGATAATTGCTTCTAGTATAATTTCAGATATGGACATTCAGAGATTTTTTGCTACTTGCATTTCATGAATTAGCACCTAATTTTGGGTGAGGACATTTTTCTACTGTTTAAAAATCTCCAAACTGTATGATAGGGAAATAACTGAAGTAACAAAAGCATAACCTGACAGCTTTTAAAAACTCTATTAAATAATTATTGACTTTCCATTTTTATTGAAAGCACTATCTTATAGGTGCACTGTAGGTGTCTTTTGTAATGATTTTCTCTCCTTAAATTAAAGTTCTCTTTGGCATATTGGAGTGGTTTTATAAAAATACACTGAACTTATAATACTGCTTCTAGTGTAAGTTACTAGTTACAAAGTTACTACTTTGATAAAAATCTTTTTTTTACACTGCAGGAAATTTCCTTTGGTATTTTGGATGCTACTGATGGACTCCTACCTGGTATAAAGGACGTAATAGAAAAGGTTTTTCTCCCTGCTATCCTAGCAACAAGTAATTGGGGTACTTTAGGTCAGTCTAAAGAGGATACAAAAGACAAGCAGAATTTTGTGGAAACAATTAACAGATACATTTCATTTTTAGGAGGTAAGCATTGCATTTAGGAAACAAACTAGAGGAATTCTACTTAAGGATTTCTGTTTAAAGGCAGTAGTGCATAGATAAGGAACTTTTCACATTCTTCAAGGAAAAATAAAATTATCAATTACTTGCATAGTCTATACTTGGGTAGATCCTTTTCTTAAGAAAATAGTGATACATTACCTTTAAGGAGTATCACTGCATTTAAATCAAAATTTTCTGCTTTATGTGAGTGCAGCAAAGTACTATTATATTGAAACAACAGTGACTGCAGATGTATATTTTCAAATTTAAACTGCTTTGACTTGTGGAAATTTATTTTAAAGACTTAATTGGTTCTATATTGTAATTGCCCTTTTCTCAGGTGCTGCAGCAAGCATTGAAGGAACGGTTGAGTTGAAAAAAATAGATGGCATTAATTTTTCTGAACTCCAGACCTTTGATAAAATAGCTGCAGCTGCTGACAATTATGACACAGTTCACCATCTAGAGGAAGTACTTATGATATGGTATAGACAAATTGAACATGTAAGTTGTTGTTCTAACACATCAATTCAGCATGAATATGGATAAATATTTATAAATTATGTGTGAGACTTGCCTGAAGTTAGCCAAAGGCTTCAGCTGCATCTCCACCCAAATCAAGACAAGTGCTCTCCTTCTATGCACAAGTGAAGTTAAGTAGATAGTCCTTGTGCCTAGGAATTTACAGTCTAGCAAGATTAAGAGTTTCTGAACACTTAATACACGAATAGTAAGAAGAGAACAGAAGGTTGCAGGACTAATAACACTGGTGAGGACCACATATGTATATAGAGCATACCTAATTGTACATTACCTCTTAAGTTTCTGCTGCCCCTTGTGGTGGGAAATACTGCTCTTAGAGAGATTTTTGATCAGGCCCAGCAGGGCATTTTTTATTCTGTTTAAGTCTTCCATGGAAAGGTCTCAGTAATCCAAGAAATTAGTGTCTGAGACTTCCATGAAAAAGAGAGAATCCTTTGTCAAAATACAGAATCTGTGTAGGCAGGGATACTCGTCTTACAAGGCATACTGTACTTAGTATGTTTAGCTCACAAAAATAAAAATGTAAAAGACGTAAAAAGGGCTGACTGCACATTTATCAACATATAGATGGGTACATTTATGACTGATATCTAATATTTTTATTAAACTAGTTCTTGAAGTTCTGGACAAATGAAGTTACACTTGGTGAATTTCAATCCCTAGACTCTGATTAAAGAAAGACATATCTGTATATACTGATATTCACCCAGGGTATCACAGCAGTTGAACATATGTTTTAATTGCCTTAATTTCAGTTAAGAATGTGACTAAGTGCAATTCAGACTTAGAATGCTTTTCCAAATGGGAGCCATTTTCATGTGTCGGTAACTGCAAGCTAGTTTCTTTCTAAGTGAGTTTCCTGAAGAGCGTTTCTTCTCTGTAATGACTTGTCTGTTCGCTGTAGTAGACATTTCATTCATTTATATTTTCTTCAAATGGGTTGCAGGTTCTGACTGAGAGTAAGCAGATAAGGAGAGAAGCTAAGGATTCAGGTCCACTGACTGAACTGCAGAACTGGAAATATACATCTGCTAAATTGAACTTTATTATTGAACAGATCAAAGGACAAGACTGTAAAGCTGTTATTAATGTTCTGAAAGTTGCACACTCTAAAATACTAAAGGTAATTTTTTAAATGCTGTTTTTTACTATAAAGGTTATGGGTTTGGGTTTTTTTCTATTTCATCTAAAAGAGATTTGCCAAGCAGAATTAAAAGAGGAAAATTCAGGTATGGTGCTTTTGTGCTGAATGTATTCAGACAAAGAACTAGACAGTTCAGGGATACAGCCAAAATTGAACATAAAATATATTATATGTATAATAAATACAATAAACTAACTTTTATTGCCTGCTTTGACAATGCCTCTTAAAAATTCATTTACCAAAGTTTACTTCTGACAAATGAGTGCAAGCTGAAGAAATAGTTCATTATGTATGAAGGTTTTCACAGTATTCTTTTCCCACCAGTCATGGCAGGAGTTAGATGGCAAAATCACAGATGCAGCAAATGAATCAAAGGATAATGTGAAATACCTAGGCACACTTGAAAAAGTTTGTCAGCCACTTTATACCACTGATGTTGTAAGTATGCCTTTCATCATCCTTTATGCATAGTTTAGGTATTTACAAAGAAATCCCAGAGCAAAATAAATCTTCCCTTCCTTATATTTTCTTAAAAGTAATTTTTTCTAATTTACATTTCTAGTTTTTCTGGTTTTTTTCTAAAAGCTTGTCAAGATAAATGTGGAAGCATAAATTTATTATACATTTCATAAAATATTGTATTTAGTAAATATGTATTTAGTAAATAAGCATAAATACATATGATTGCCTAATAAGTCAGTCCTGCTGCTGGTATTATCTTTAAAAGCAATTAAAGCAGGTACATACTCTGTAATCAAAATATCTCCAAATACGTCTTTCTCTGAAAATTCCATATGTGTCAATGATCACATAACGGTAACCAAAATACCAAAATTTCAGTTATATAGAAAATAATGAAACCTGATATGGTCCTGAATGGGTAAGACAATGTTTTAATATAGTTTACAGTATTATCTGCTTCTAGTCAGCTAGGCAGAGTTTAGGTAACTGGTTGCCCAGGTATGCTATTCAGTTCTAGTTTAAGATATTACTTATTTGGTGTAATAACTATGAATTATTATAACAGGTGTATTTTCCTTATGATTGTTGTAGAATAGGTTGAAAGGAGTAAATATCCTAGAAAAAAAATGCTCATTCTCCTTTAATGTTCGAGTCCTTCATGTTTTGGCCCTATATACCTCCTGCCCTCTGTCAGGAAGTGCTGCATTTCTTTTGAACCTCTGGCAGCTTAAGATCCTACTACAAAGTTTTAACTGAGGGGAAGCAAAAGGACTCAGATAATATATGACACAGAGCTCACATTGCATGCAATAGTGTAAGAGACAAGTATGATAAGCTGTGTCACTAAGCTGTTTATCTTCAGCTCTTCAAGGTATCACTAGAGGGTGCCAGGTACCAGGCCATAATGATGAGCTACTTCGTAGGTGTCATGTAGTTGAAATTCCTTGTATCATAAACAAGGACAGACATTAGTGTGTGCAAACCCATTGAAGAGTTCATAATTTTACTAATACATGATAGTTAATTAGAGTTCTTTGTTTAGTCTGGAACAATTTGGATACATATGCATTTCTGTTTAATAATGTTCCTGGGATCAAGCTAAATTTATATAGGATTTTATATGATATTCATCTTAAAAACAGTGGTTTCCAAGCTAAATATATCCTGTTTCAAACAGACCTTCATTCTTTGTAGAGTTGAATTTAGTATCTGGTATGGACAACTGTTTTATATATAAGTGAATAAGGAATGGAGTACATGTGGATTTATGATGATATTTGGTGTGTGCATAAAAGATGGCATTTGGTGTATGCAGTAACACACAGTGGCATTTGTAGCAGAAGTAGGTTAATATAAGAAAATTCAGACTGAGCATTTGACTCGAGGCTTTGAATCAGAGAAATTTCTACACAGTCCAGTATTCAGGGTTTTAATTTTTGTCAAGGATTGAAGAAGAATACCTATAGACTCAGAGTCTCCTGATTCCATTTCAGGAGTGGTGTTGGTGATGAACAACATGGACACAGATGGTTGTTTTTATGTCACATAACATTTCTTTCACACTCTTGCTAAGTGCAAATGCCCACCATGTCTATTCACAGTTTGAGTTTGCAACTCAAAGTTAATTACAGGAGCTTGGCTCTATTGAGGCGTGACAGTCAAAAATACTTTCCTTATGTTCTGAATTGCAACTTTGACAAGTCCCTGATAACGTTAATGAATTATAATGTTTTACCTCCCCCCCCCCAATACTTTAGAAGTGTTTGATCTACCAAGTATTTGCAATGCCACACTATGATTTTAACAACATGGACACTGATTTCACAAAATATGTGAAAGATGTAGGTGTTTCATAAAATAGTTGAAGGAATTAGGCATTTGTTAATGAAACTAACATTGTGACAATTATTTAATGAGTTTTGTGAAGTGTCTGAATGAAACATTTTATGCAAAGATTGTTATCACAATGAAAGTACATTTAGCAGCCTTACCTGAAGGAAAACAACATCACAGACTATTGCTGCCGGAAAAATACTTCCCATTGCACCAAAAAATGCAACCTGTATGGTTTGAATCAGTGTTCAATTTTGTTCATCAAAATAGCATATTACAATTATTCTTATCTTGTAACATCTTTAATCTGATTTCTTAGCCAATGGTCAAACATTTTAATTGTTCTTGTTAGTTGAAGTTTGAAATATTATTGAGCATGGTTAGTCTTTTTCCATAAGAAAACTTTTGGTAAAATGACATGGCACTTTAAAGATTGATTCATGTGACTTAGGGAAAGATATAATTTAGAAGTTGTCAATAGAATAGAAATATAGTTGCTAAGAATAGGAAGTAAATTTTTTTTTGAAACTCTGCTTTGAGGTATCAATGACACAGGGAATACCAAACTTGATAAAGGCTGTACAAATGATTCACCACGTTTCAAAATATTACAATACTTCTGAGAGAATTACATCATTGCTTGTAAAGGTAAGTATATTGAGCAAAATAATAATTGTTAAAATTCTGTGGTTTTTCAGAAGAAAAATTAATTTTGTTTAATTCAGTAGAACATTTGTTTAAAAATGATAGTAAATAGTGGGGTTCTGCATGGGAAAGGAAGAGAACTCTGTTGATCACAAGAGGACTAAACCTGGATTACAGACTTCTCTTCTGAAAGGCACTCTGTTTATTCTTGGTTTATCAGTGTTAAATTTTTATATTCTTGATTAATCTTCTGATCTAAATTAATCTGATCAGTTGTTTCCTAAATCGCAGAATCCACAAAGGCTCTTTTATTCTCAGTCTTGAAGACCTAATGGCATATGGCCATCAGCCTGACCAGGCTGTTACTCCAAAAAGTGTAAAAGACAAAAGGTTCCTGTTTTCCTAAGCAAGTCATACTTGAAAAGTTAATTGAATTTCAGATCATAAACTTTCCCTCCCTAAAGAGGAAATTAAGACTGGCTATGTGTTTATACCAATGTCTTTTGCAGAATCCAAGTATTCACTGCATGTGAAGATGCTTTGTATAATGATTTTATAACAAAGAAATCCTTCATAAGTAAACCACACACCTGGAGTAAGCATACAGGGGAAATTCACAGTACACCTTCATTACACAGACACACATTTTTTGTTTCTTTACACCCCAGGGTTCAGCATAAAATTTTGTTACATTTCAGTCTGAACTGGGATATTAAGAAGTGTGTGCTTTTTTGAATCTGTATCTATTCACGTCTGTGGCTGTTTTTCATGTATCATATTAGGTATACATTGCCTGTCATATTATGGGTCTTTGCATGTTTGTGTATTGACTCCTGCTAGTGTCTATTATTTACTGGTCTAAGGGAGTGAATATTTCACTACAGAGGCTAATAAAAAACTGCTTACATGAAGCTATGCCAAGAAATAGCAAGGAAAAATCTGTATTTTAATCCAGTCGTTTAAGGTCTCCATTTACTCTTTGTCTCCACTTAATGATCATCAGAGGTGACACTGGAGGTCCTATCTCCAACTTCATCAGTCATTTTCTTAAAGTTTGAGGCTGCCTTTGGTGTGGCTGTTTTCAGTCTTTTTTCAGTTAGGGATACTTAAGACCTGCATTTCAGTACTCTCATGCCAGGAGAACTATTTTGAATTGTTCATATTTTTTAATAGACAAAAAATTTATCTATGTGTACCTGTCCTCTGTGATATGTCTTCCATATCTGCACATACTCCTCTCTCTCTTTATGTCAATACTAAGTTTGGATTTTTGTGGTTGAGAAGTAGAAGAATGTTTTCTCCTTTTTATAGCCACAGAAAACCAAGGTAAAGATATACTGCTAGGATACAAAATTCCTTAAGGGCAGTCTTTAAATAAGACTGCAAAGTGTCAAGATAACAATGTAAGTGAAGAATAGTTGGAATTCAATAAATTATTTTTTTTCTTGAAGTTTGATTGATGACATTCTGTGTTTATGTATATGTATTGCTGAACTTTTAGGACTTACAAATACATCCTGGGACTTAAATATACTTCTGGGAGTGTTCTCAGGGTTTTTATAGGGTGTTTGTTGTACATGTTACGTGTATTGTTTAGTCACTATTATTTCCACATGTGAAATTTATTCCAATCTGATAGTATTAATACATGCATGTGAGAATTTTGTTAGATTTTGTGAAAAAGGCAAATTTCCTGTTAAGCCTGAGACCTGCTTTTTTCCATTTGTCTGCCCTAGGTTACAAATCAAATGGTCACAACATGTAAAGCATATATTACAGATGCTGGCTTGAATCGAGTCTGGGATCAGGAGACACCAATAGTCATTGGAAAAATCAACGTTTGTATTTTGTTTTTTTTATTATTTATGCGTCAAACCTACTAATTACCTGTTGATGTTATAAAGAAGCCCGTATCAATATGTATCAAGTGCTTCATACCTCCTGGCTCTTTTTATTTTGTGATGCTTTGGATGTTTTCCCAGTTCTTAGCCTATGGGCATTGTTGAAATTACAACGGCTTCATCTTTATCAGTGTAGTCTGTCACTGACCTTGGAATTGGCTTCTTTGCCATGTGTGCAACCAAGGAATTAATATTCCACATTTTTCCACCTTGAGGAAGAGGGAATATGGAAGAGAGGATACCTCTGATATGGTACCGTCTTCCTCTACCATGGGGAATCTGGTATTTGAATAGACCCTGACTTTGTTACAGTAGCTCCCCATACAAGATTTCCTTGGCATATCATGAAAGTTCAGTGCTAAGATAGTCTTCCTCTTCTTCATCTGATGGTGACCTATTAAGAACAAATTAAGGGTATACAATATGCTATGGCAAAATATGTGCAGCTGTGGGGATACTGGTTGCCAATGTTAACTTCATTTCCACCTTCTCCTTTTCCAGGCGTCAGTTACTGAGTTCCTGTCTTCCTCAAAAGACATAGAATACAGGGGAAGAATCACTGCCCTGGTCCTGCTGGCCACACTAATGCTGATACAGGCCGGGATGCCATTGGCCTTCTTATCCACATGGGGCACACTGCTGTCTCATGTTCAGTCTGCCATCAATCAGCACCCCCAGGTCCCATTCTGCCTGGCCACTGTCCAGCCACTCTGTCCCCAGCCTGTAGTGCTGCAGGGGGTTGTTGTGGCCAAAGTGCAGGACCCGGCACTTGGTCTTGTTAAGCATCAAATTGTTGGATTCAGCCCATTGATCCAGCCTATCCAGGTCCGTCTGCAGAGCCCAGCTACCCTCCAGCAGATTGACACTGGCACCCACATCTGCAAATTTAGATCATCAGTGAAAATACTAAACAGGACCGTGCCAAACACTGATCCCTGGGAGACACCACTGGTGTCTGGCTGCATCCAGCTGGATGCAGCACCATTCACCACCACTCTCTCATTGACTGTACTGTATTATTTTATGTTTGTCCATATGTTGCAAACATTTTCTACAGATACTGAAAGAAAACCACTGTATTTAAGTTGTTGTTGTCTGTTGACTGAAACCAGATTGAGTGATAACTGACTTTGGATTGTCAGTAGGTTTGAGTACTCTAGGCCCTCACTCGTAAGCATAGCATAATGAGTATGGTATTTACTCCTTCACTTTTTAGGAATGCATATGTCTGTTGAAAGAATATCAGAAATGCTTTTGTGAAGTTAAGCAAGAGATTTTGGAAAATCTAGGAGAAAAGGCATTTGAAGTATCAGAAATGTACATTTTTGGAAAATCTGAAGCTTTTTGTAGGAGATTAGAAAAAGTGAGTATATTGTGTGCTGTTATTATTGGTGAAGAAGAAGCATCTCTCCAAAGAACAGTTTCAAAGTGGACGCTTGCCAACATACATGCTCCTAATCATCCTTTAAAGGAGTATAACTCTCTGTTGAGAGAAATTAGGTACTTCCACAGAGTAAGTCATCCCAATACTTTATGCTATTACCTCACAATTGCCTTCTCAACTTGTCAATTTATCTCTTTTAGCATGGAGAGAAATAACCTAATTGATCTAGACTTAGATCATTATTTTAGGAGGTTTAAAATTATGTGAAAAATAACACACTTTTGCTTTTTTTGGATAAGATTGAAAACTCGTGTTTACTACCAAACACAATTCTTCAGATGATTCTGCTGCTTGGTGTGGTCTTAACGTTAAGCTTGGTAATGCAGTGAAGGGATTTTAAACTAACATTCTTAGGGTTTGCCTGGAAAGATAACAACAGGTGCTTCTTGGTACAGAATAAGGTCAGACAAGGGAAAAGATGATAATCATCACAAGGAAGGAATTCTGTGAGTCTTTTATGTATTTCTTCATCATTCAATACACATACTAATCTATAGGATTGGTTTTTTTTATTCTTTGAGATATATTTTTGTCATCTGTATGTAAGTGTCATGTTTTAACTCCTTTTCCATAACATTCTATTTGATCTAGCAGTAAAACATGAAAAAACCCCTCTTTATCATTAAGAAAAATAAAGCTTAGTTTACTTTGTGTTGGGTTGTGGTGAGAATTAGTGTTGAAAACTGGACTAACCATGTTTTATTGAAAATACTTGTCTCAGAAACAACACATCTGTGAATGCAATAGTTAGAGGAATGCCTGTCGTTTATTTTATTTAACTCATGTTTTAGTTTATAGAGGAAATAACAAATAATTCATTTTGAGCATGAATATAATATCTTTATTTCAGATAATGGAGATGATAGCCATAGAACAGAATTTTAATGCGCTGACCCTGTGTGCAATCGAAGGTATAGATCTCATGGCAGTAAAATTCAAAAATGTCTACCATATTTTTCAAAAGAAACCATATGACGCCCTTGATCCACAAGTAACAGAATTTGATGTGGATTTTGTGAAATTCTTGTCAGAAGTTGAGCGTTTAGAGGTAAGTAATACTATAACTTATTATAACTTACTTGGGGACAGATCTGTTGAACTGAATGTCAGTGAGACTTTGGATTGTGAATAGGCTACATTGATCTTCCAAAGAGCATGGAGTTTGTGTTTGTCCGGAGGGAGGCTTTTTCCATTCCTTCTTCTTTCAAAGGAAGATGTAAAGTGTATCAAACAGTCCGCACAGATGATTGTCACTCTGCAGCCAAAATGACAAAAATTATGAGACCTGAGAGAATGTCCTGTGTGGAAGTCATTTATTAGCCTGAAATGTGGTTAGATTTTGGACAGAACAAAGCTGCAACTAATTTGTTTATTTCACGTAATTATATGACAGTTTAGAAATTATTTGACTGAAACTAGCTGTTCATTAATTATATTAAGCATAGGCTGATAAAGGCTGCTATTTTATGCTCTAAATAGTAACAATTTCAAATGCTACTCTGTTAAGAAAGTATCATCAAAATACTATTCTCTGACCAGAAAAAATAAACTGAATTATGTATTCTTCAGACACAGCTACAGATTTTTATGCGTAACTGTTTTCGGAAAATTGTGTCTTCACAGAATTCACTTCAGTTACTTCAAAGGTATTTGCAACTATGTTTTAAAATATTTTAAATTAACTTGAAATTTCTGATTAGCAGAATTTAAACAACATAGCAAATTGTAGAACAAAGGGCCTGATTGAGAATTTTTCATTACTGATATTCTGAACCACATAATCGTGATCAAATATATATTTTAGCTTTCTTATGGGAATTAATGTATTTTGTTTCTTAATTTCATTAGATTATTTTTATACGCAAGAGAATACTAAAGGAAAAGCCTAAAAAATACTAAGCAACAACAACCTAAATACCCACCAGGGTAGAAATTTTCCACTTAAACTTCCTCAAAGCAGAAAAGTTTTCCACATTTAAAAGCATTTCCTAGATTTTTGCTTATTTCACTTTATGTAATGTTCAAATACCCCAAAATAAATTTAAAGAATTTTTATTTTAGAAATGTCATTTTGGGTACTAATTTTTAATACAGGTTTCAAAATCTGAATATGCCATGCCTTCAAGAAGAAACAGCACGTATAATTGGTTGTATTCTTCAACACTATGTAGCAGATCTTGAAGCTACTAAAAAGGTATTTCATTTCCTTTCAGTAAGTTGTAAACATCATGTTAAAATAGGAGTAAGCATTTTAATATTACTAATTTTTATTTATTCTGCCTATTTCACTAATTTACTCCCAATGCTCAGTTTACCATACTTCTATTTTCCTGTTACAGGAAACAGACCTTAGTGTGTGGGCAATACAATATGCACAATTACTCTTGAAGGCAAATTTGTCATCACAATCTTAGTTTTTAAGCCAAAATCTCTTCTGTTATTCCGTCATCAATTAAATTTAAAGAAGCATGTTCTTTACTGGATGTGTACATTGGTTGCTTGTACCTTCTGGATTTTGTTATTATATGAGGTTTCTACAGTTAATTTGCATTTATAGATAATTATTATCAAATTCTGTGACAGCATAAAATACATAATATAGTTAAATATAGGTAAATAGCATTTATGTTCACAATAAAGTAATTTTTCGTGATTTTTGTAGTGCACCACAACTGAAGTACAAATGACAATTAACTTCTGGGGACTGCTCATATCACTTGACTGTCTATAAAATAAAATCTATAAAATAAACATCTGCATCAGAACTAGATGTCCAAACTCCCTTTCTACTCAAGAAAGAAAGAATTACTCTAGAGTGAGTTAATCTGATCAATTTTATATCGTGTCCTGAAGACTTAAGTAATTCCCTCCAAATGACCATTTTTTCTTCAATGAGTATAAAGGGAATCTGGAAAAACAGAGTGATGAAAAAGGTTTTTTGAGATGTTTACATTTTGTAAGATCAATGATACAAGTTTACACAAGGAGTCAATATCTATAAACTCTGCGCTTATTACAAAATTAGTCCTCCAAACAGTGACTTTCAACTGTAGCCTAGCAAAGTTGCTCTGAACCACTCTTTACAGTGTCTTTTCCTTACCTACACACTGTATATAACAATCCCTGAACCCCTAATAACTGATTGAATTAGATGAACAGATTTTCAGCAGCCTTGCTTGCATAAAAAATCATGTAGCCCAACCTTAGCTGTATTTTCCCAGGCAAAAGAAAAATAAGTACATTTACTGAGAGAGTTTCATCCAGGTCAGTTCCTCTCAAGGTCACCATGAAGCTACTTGGGGATCTTTGATTGGTGCTGTGCAGGAGACAGTGTAGGGTTAAGAAGACATGCTAGTTAGTGAAGAGTTTTGCCATCACTGAGTCTATGTTGTCACAGCCTACGTCTGCATGCCTAAAGTTGAGTGGATACAAAGACTCCTTTCTTCTGTCGAAGATTCTACTGACTAGTTCTAACTGATTATTAGATATTACTTGATTGCCTTTTATCTTTGCCAAGCAAGTTATTTCTAATAAAATATTGTTCCTACTGCAATGCTGGTTCTAAAGTGATTGAATACTTTGTCAACGCAAATTTTGTACATTATAATTTTACAGGGGGGGTTGTTTGTTTTTGGTTTTTTGTTTGTTTGTTTTTTACTGTAAGGTAGCCATTCACTGAGCAGGGGACATTTTTTCTCATCTTGGGTACAGATAAAAGCATGGGCTGTGTATCCAGGAGTACCTACATGCATTTTGCTTAGACGTTAGTAGAAAAGTGCGTATCATAGAATCCTAAATTATCGTGTTTTGGAAGGGACCCACAAGAATCGAAGTCCAAATCCTGAAATGTTAGCTAAAAGTCAGATATGTGTATCTGAAGAACAGTGTTGATGTTTCTAGACAGGAAAATGCTCTCAGTTAACAATATAGCTTGGGCCTCTCCTGAGGCCTGTTCCCAAGCGAAGGAGGAAAACCCCACAAGGTTTCTCCCAACGCCACTTCCTTAAACAGCTTGTTTTCGCAGCAGATGGCTTCTAAGTCAGGTGTCAGATTTGGTCCTAAATACTGGCTGCTCAGCCCCTGGGTTCACAATGCCTTTTGGTGTACTCAGGACTCTGTCATAAGTAAGCACAGCTGAGAAACAGCATGAGATAAATGAAGACAGGAGAGGTACCAGCAGTGATATGTGTGCATCTTTGAAGTGTACCACATCAGGGAAGAAATATGTTTTTCTCTCCGTGAGCTGCTGTGTGACTTCACACGTATTTATTCTGTTTGGGAGGAGGAAGAGACTGTGGTACCCGACAAAACAGTTTAGCATTTCAATAGATTTTTGTTAATCCATGTGTTTAATGATATTATTCCTACTGTAGCTTTACCAAGCTCAGAAAGATGACCCTCCGCTTGCTCGAAACATGCCACCTATTGCAGGAAAGATATTGTGGGTGAGACAGCTATTCAGAAGGGTAAATGAACCAATCAGCTATTTCCATGTAAGTTGATGTGCCAAAAAATTAGGTGTAACAGTGAACTGTCTTACTTCAGTAGAGTGATTATAAAGTTTCTGGTTATGACTGTGTCACTTGTTATATGCTAGGCAACATTTTTCTTTGTATGTGTATACTGCTTTGCAGTTACCCTTGTAGATCCAAGATGTAGTGTTGGAATAGAGCAGATTAGACTATTTCAGTTGAAAAGAATCTTGAAGAATTCTTGAAATGTTTGAATGATTCTTCTACAAAGCATCTACGGTCACCTGCCAAGTTAACTTCCATATGAGAGAGTTTTTCACTTTCCTGTTTCCCTCAAAAGTGAATAATCATCATCTTAATCTGTTCCAAGGAAAACAGGCATAAATATTATTACTGATTAAAAAAGGGAATTTTTACAATAAATTTTCAGTAATTCAATTTTGAGGAGAACTGAGTATTCATTTCACTGTGGATTGCAGGTATTTTTGACAGTACATTAAAGTAATTGCTCTTAGTGATGTTAAATACTTAGTATTTATTCCTTACAAGTTCTTACTGACTTTATTGCCCCGTAAATTTGAATCATAAATACTTGATACAGTTTTTAAGAACTCTGTCAGTATAATTCATAGTATTAACTTAGACTATGTACAGACAATAGTTAAATTGAGAAAAAACCAAGTGTTATGGGTGTTTTCGGATATAATTTTAATTTGAATGTACTGTGTTTTAATAGAAACATTCAGATATCTTGGCAAGTCCAGAAGGTAAAGCAGTTGTTCAATCATACAACAAACTTGCGTATGTATTGGTGGAGTTTGAGGTAGTCTATCATAATGCGTGGTTGAAGGAAATGTCACAATTGCAATATCGTAAGTAATTAAATATGTACTTGCTTCTTTAAAATGTTGTTGAATAGTAAGTCCACACGAATCAAATCAGATACTTTTTCTAAGCCTCATTTACCCTTAAAATGTGCAAGTTAATCATGATCCAATTAGCAGGCTCAGTAATATCATCTCAGTGCCTTACTGACCTTGAAAGTTGGTTTTGATGGGGAAGATTGCAGATTGGTACACTTTTCGACAGATGACTGTAAACAGTAGTGACACAAATTTAACAGTAGTGACACAGATAACTTTGGTATTTAAATTCTCTCTGTGTACTATTTAATAACTCTTTCTGGTTTTTTTCCAGTATAATAATTCATAAGGTTGTATTGCCCCAGTCCCTCTAAGGACAATTACTTAATGCCTAGAAATGTTTGATATTCGAGCGTTGTGTTTCCAGGTCCTTAGAAAATTAATTTCATAATTTTTTAACTTGGGCTGAGAAAAATTACGACACAAATAAGACTGGATCTGAGGCTTGTTTAGTTTATGAATACAAAGGCAAAAGTTAATGTAATGGAAGTTGGTTGTATATTTTCTTTAACTGAAAACAACATGAAGCTATTTCACAAGCAACCGTACATACTTAATCACTATATAGTAATATTAGAAATCTGGATTTCATAATAATTTATAGAACATAAACAATTGTTTGTCTTAGAAACTGATACTAGAATGTCTTTACAGCCTTACAATCCACAATATTTGTGCGTCATCCTAAAACCGAGCAGCTCCTGGTTAATTTTGATCCCCACATTCTAGAGATTGTGCGAGAGACCAAATGTATGATAAAGTTGGGTCTGGAAGTACCAGAGCAAGCAGTCAAGATAGCAATATTAGAAAATAAACTGAAGTCAAACAAGTTGCAGTTAGAGGTAAACTTGAAACGTATCATGATTGCTGTTTAAAAAAATTAAAAAGAAAATACTTTTAATCCTAGAATTTTTTCCTATAGTTAAAGATTAAAGCTGGGTAAGAGGTAGTTTAAGATAAATTTGTGAAATGCACAGGTGGACATAGAAGATCTCACTTGAAAACCCTCTACTAACTGCTGCGTGGCTGATAGATACTTAAATATAAGAATATATACTTCATATACCCAATGGCACACTAAGTATACTTTGGTCATGAATTAATTAAAGCTATACAAAAAGTTTTCACTGTCTGAAAATCAGTAAAATGCGGTTTTATGGAGTTCTTGAGAAGAAAGATTGTAATTAATCTGGTTTGGAAGATACGTTGAGCCACAAAAACGTGAAAAGTTTTGCAGGTTACCTGCAAGAGAAGTTACATTTGTTATACCTACTCTGATATCTGCTATTGTGTCATTTCAAGGAGCCTGTATCTTGGGGGTGAGGTGTATAATACAAGATTTCTCTGTGTGTGTGTATGCCATAAGAGAAGAGGATACTTTAAAACTGAATTCACACCTGATTTAAGCATCTAAAGCATATGATATGCAATTTTAAGAGGGTACTGCGAGTTACGGTCACTACAGTTCAAGCTGTCTTCAGTTCTAGAGAAAGATCATACTTTTTCTGGCTTTGTGCCTTAAGAAAGTGTTGTGCAAAGGTGACTTTCATTCTTCCTTCTATAGCATGATACAAATTCATTACATTCCAGAAATGATATTCATAGGTATGTAATGTCTGTGTGAAATTCTGCAATTGTTTTCAAATACAACATTGTGCTGCTTTCAATGTCTTTTTCTGATGACTTGGTTGTATGACAGATTGTTTGCCTCAGTAAAGAAATGCTTGAAATATTCTGCTTGATATTACCCTTTCTAATAATCAACAGGGTCTTGTCCAGTCTTATGAAGATTTGCGTAAAAAAACACCAAACATTTTTGTAAATCTACTAACACCAAAAAGGAATAAGGTTGGTATTACTACATGAACTTCAGTATACCTCATAAGAAGTTAAAATAACTTAGTAATAATTTATAATTCTAAAATATTTACTTGGATCTGCATGTTGTGTACTTAATGAATTTTACTGAGACCTTTAAAACTAAAAATTTGCACTTCGCATCCCTCATACAGTTCTCAAATAATGTGTATTACAATTAAATAATCTTAGTGCCTATGAAATAGAAGACCAGTAAAACAAAAAATATGGTCTTTGTGGTCTATTTACCTCCACAAATCTCTGGCTTTAACACAGAAGTTTGCTTGGAGAGAATTATTAATGTTGTGAATTGAGTCTCTTCAGTGGTGTAGAATGCTACACTATGATGTTATATGCTACACTAAAGGTACAGCTTTATTGGAGATGCAGAATGTCTATCCCACAAGCCATTTTGTTTTGCCAGACATTTACAAGTGTATGTATGTGACTGTTCTAAGTAACTCTCCCCTTTTTGGTTGTAAGTACTCACACCAAAAGGTTGCAGAGTTTATGTAAGTTTGTATAACTGCAAAGTTGGACAGTAGTGTGAGAAACAGAAAAACCATGAGGCTGTAGTATGCACTACCCTCCCCTTCCTCCCTATTGCATAAATTTCTTTGATCTTTTTTGTTGGAAATTTGTAATGTCCCTTGCACACCACTCTGTTTTATAAGCAATGTTAGTGATTCTAAAAATAATGGTGCTTGTTTTAATTGTTTTCTGTTGTGGGTTTTTTTAAATCTATTAAATTATATTTTTATGCTTAGATGGAAGGTGTGTTGAGGCAAGGACTTACCATGTTGACTTGGTCATCTGTGACGCTGGAAACTTTCTTTCAAGAAGCTGATGAAGTTCTGCATATATTCAGACAGCTTTTGAGAAAGGTACGCACTTGCTCACTACATAAATAAAACTAAAAGCTTACAGAAACTATTTCTAGAATGCTATTTCTCATATTGGAACATAATCTGTACTTATTTTTGTACTATATATAGAAATCTTGCTGCTTTTTAAAATAGGTTCTTTTTTTTTGAATAGGGATATACTCAATGATTCTCTCCCATTATTGCCATCATATGTTTGATTTTTGTTTCTGTCCTGAAAGTAGAATCCATTTCCACTCCTTGTCTTCAGATTCTGGGGCTTTCACTCAGATTTTCAGAGTCAATGCCTGTCTTTGAGTGCTTGTCCATGAGGGCAGCTGCATAAAAGATACTTCTATGTAAAAAATGTTGAGTGGAGAACTTTGGAACATTAACTCTATTCATAGCTGGCATGTTGTGAAACTGTGTCGTCTTTGTGCAGCCCATAAAATAATGAAGGAGAATATGCCTTTTCCTCACAGTTCTCTGCATGCTGCTCTGTGCTTTTTTACTGTCTTGGTATTTGTAATGTAATTTCTAAATTAATTTGATTCCATATTTAATATCTGCATAACTAATCTGGCTGACGGGATCAAGCGTACCCTAACAAAGTTTGCCAACGACACGAGACAGAGTGAGAAAGATCCAAATAGGCGTGAAGAGTGGACTAACTAGAACCTTATAAAGTTCAACAAGGACAAACATAAGGTCTTGCACCCAGGCAAACATAATCTAAGAGTGCAGCATAGGCTGAGATCTACCTGATCAGGGAACAGCTCTGTGGAAAAGGACCTGGGCATCCTGGTGGATAACAAGTTCAATGCGAGCAAACAGTGTGCTGCTGCAGCAAAGAAAGTCAACAGGATGCTGGGTTGCATCAACCNGCAGAGTGGGAAAGGGGAGAGACAGAGTGAGAAAGATCCAAATAGGCGTGAAGAGTGGACTAACTAGAACCTTATAAAGTTCAACAAGGACAAACATAAGGTCTTGCACCCAGGCAAACACAATCTAAGAGTGCAGCATAGGCTGAGATCTACCTGATCAGGGAACAGCTCTGTGGAAAAGGACCTGGGCATCCTGGTGGATAACAAGTTCAATGCGAGCAAACAGTGTGCTGCTGCAGCAAAGAAAGTCAACAGGATGCTGGGTTGCATCAACCAGCAGAGATAAAAAACTCGCCATTCCCCTCTACTCAGTCCTGGTCAGGCCAAACTTGGAACTGTGTTCAATTTTGGCCCCTGCTATACAGAAGAGATTTGGAGAGGGTTCAGGGGAGGGCCAAAAAGATGATCAAAGGACTGGGAAGCCTGACAAATGAGGGAAAGCTGAGAGAAATTGGTTTGTTCAGCCTTGAGTAAAGAAGGCTTAGGGGAGACCTTATCATCACGGTGTAATATTTGAAGATTGGCTGCAAAGAAGATGGAGACGCCCTTTTTACAAGGATTTACACGGAAAAGATCGGGGAGAGTGGGTACAAGATACTCATGGAAAGATTCCAATTTGACACAGGAGGAAAATTTTTTGCAATGAGAACAGTCCCTCATTGAAATAACCTCACAGTGGAAGTGGTGGATTCCCCAGCGTTGGAGACTTTTAAGAGTCAGCTGAACAGGATACTGGGCCATCTTGTCTAGGCCGTGCTTTTGCCAAGAGCGGTGGGATCGGATGATCCCTGAAGTCCTCTTCCAACCTGATATTCTATGATTCTTTGATTTAACAGTCTTGAGGACCTCTACTGGCTTGTTTTTTTCTGAAGAATTTACTTTGACAGTCAGATTACCCTTCTGGCTTTGTATTTGAACTATATGACTGTTATCTCTTCTATGAATATCTTAAATTGTGTCTCCTGTGGTAGGAGATTGTTAGTCACTGGTCATACCTAGTTCTTTTTATGTATGGCAGAAAATCCATAAAATTATGATCAAGTGCATTGTTTGCCATTGAAAACCAAAGCTGGAAAAAGGTCGTGTCAGAAATTAACAGTTTTGTAAGACTGAGTATTTCTGAAATAACCATGTTTTGTGTAGAAACACTCTATTTTCCTTAAGTATTTAGGTTATATACATTTTTTTTTTACTTTTCCCTCCCATATCAATTGAAAAAAACTTAACCTAGTTTAGACTCTTGATTGCTGTGAGTGGGGTATTATTGACAAATGGGAAAAAAGTGATGTGAAACACAAGCCTGAGGTGCCTTGTGAAAAACAAGATCACAGATGCAGACTATTTCAGATAAAAAATTAAAAGTTGGACAGAAGTCAGTTTTACTTGGATTCTGCCATGGCAAAAATAATTCACTGTAGTTGCCTGCATACTAATAATGCTGCAATTTAGGATCAAAATCCCAGCAAAAAACTATGTTGACTAAAAGAAGGAGAAGGACTGAAGATTAACCCATCAAGCAATTTATGGTAGACCCCCTCTTTGCCTTGCTGCTAGACTTGTAGTCAGTAAGATCGTGAACAAGAATCTAATTATATTGATTCTGTTACTCTGTTTTATTTAATCCAGCAGCGGTGTGTCTTGCATGACAGGAATGATTTAGGATCTGACTTTCTATTGCTGCCTGTCTGCCTAAACCTGCAGTTAAACCAGCCAGGATTCTTTGGGAGTCTAGCCATTGTACATAACACTGAAGTTACCATAACTCTTGTTATTATTCACTTTCTTAGAGGATTTTCTACTCTGTAACATTCTTGCATTTATTTTTCTGCAAAACATTTTTTACCTGTTGGAGCTCTCTAAAGTAGAATATGTTATGCTTTAAAGATACGTGTGTGGTATTAATCTGATTTTCTCTTTTTAGGTTAATATTTTAGGTGAAGTGCAGATTGGTTCACTGTTAAAAGAAATATCAAGTACATCTTTAGTTAGCTTACCAGTAGATGGTCCAATCAAAATAGAGGATCTGTTGACTGACAATGAGGTGTGTGCCACTTTATATCTTTCAACTTGAATTCTACGGCATGTTAGAAAAAACGCCTTAGTAAATGAAAATAAAATTAAAAAATAATTCTCTATGTGAAAATACAGAACTTTATTGGTAATTAAATTATTTTGGTTAAAACATTTTATATGAAGATACATTGGTTCTTTGGTGTCTGAGATTCTTAAGCTGTAGTATTTCATAGATAATCTTATTTAAGTGCTTTGTAATTAGATGAGACTTTTTTTGTGTATGGACCTCAGACCTATATAGCCTTTCTTGCTCCTTATTTTTTCCAAATTGTTTTTTTAAAGGAGAAGCCAAAAAATACTTTCCGACAGGTATATTTGAAAATCTGAAAGTTTTCTTATTCCAAAATAGGCTAAAAATGGGTTATCAAATCAGTGCAAGTAAATAAAATCATTAAGGACAGGTGATACAGTATTTGGATAATTTCAGATTCAGACTGTGACCTCCCTTCAATATTCAGGATTTTTTCGAGCACCTAAAAGTACCATTACATTTCATAAATGGATTTTTTGGGGCATTAAAATATAGTGATAATATAACAGAAGATTTTTATAAATATACAAGTATATTTTAATATTTATATGTGTTTCATTGTAATAGTTTTGGTCTGATGAACACAATATTCAGGGAAATGTTTTGAATCTCCATGAAGAGGAGCAGTAATAAAATAAGCAGTGTTGCTAAGACAATTCATTGATGTTTTTATTTAACAGGATTATACTAAAGAATGTGCTGAGTCATTAAATATCCAAAGCATGCACATTGAAGATGCTGTTCAAGAACTAATAGATCTATTTGAAAAGAATTACGAATTTCCATCTTCTAGGCCTTCAGAATCACAAGGTAGTTAGTGTTGCTTATTTAAATAAAATGTTCTGTAGACTTAGCTAGTTTTTATCAAAAAAAATTCCAGCTAATTTTCTACAGCCTTCTCCCTCCCACTACAGTTTCATCAGTGTCTCAGTTCTGCCTTCTTTAACCACTGTTAAACTAAACCACTAGCTCATGAAATACGGAGATAATTCAGTTTTGGTGGGGTTTCTAGAGTTAAAATCTGTCCTTCTGTTTAGATTAGCAAAGTATTTGCTCTCAAGGAAGAACATTAAATTCCATTTCTCTCAGTCACTCATCATAACTCTTCCCCTTCACATCCCCCCAGTCGTAAGTGAAATCCAGTGTTCCTCTCTTCTCAGCTCTGTCAGCTATTTGGTAATGTCCCTCTGTTTTTAACTTTCCTGCCACAGTAGAATTATGTCTCAAACACCAGCGCTTTGCTGGCTGGTCAGTCTAAATTAGTATAGTCAACTGCTGGCACATGCATGGCTAGTTCCCACTTCTTTGGGGTGTCTTACAAAGATTTTAGAATGTTGCATACTGTTACAAGACAAATAGTTGGAGAAAAATACTATATTTTAAGGAAAAATTTTATTTTGAGGCTTAGTCAGTAATGGACTCTTTTCTTTTATCGGATGTTTTTCTTCTAGGTTCAGATTTCTCCAGCTATAGAGGCATAGTCAGGGTCAATACTCCAGGTGGTTTGATAGGATGCAAACAGGAAAAGATGACACAAAAATACTTCTCTGTCTGTTGTTAAATTGTTTATACTGATTTTTATTTTTTTGGCCATTTTCACTGATATATTCGTGTCTGCCTATCTGTCTTTAGTAACAGATTGGTAGCGCACAGTGCTTGTTAGGCCAAGGGTTAATAGGCTGGGCTCTTAACCACATTCCTGGTGTGAAAAAGTGTTACAATATAAAAAGTCAATATTGTTCTGCCTCTAATGAGGTGACAGCATGCTTTAAAGCAGAATACATATGCAATTACAATTATTTCTTTTGAAATTTACAGTAAAACATATAGCATTTGAAAGTAAAAAAAAGGAGAAAGAAAAAACTCCTGCTGAAGGACCTCAAAGTGATGATAGCAAGGGCAGTGATAAAGAAGAAGAGTTTAAAAAGGTATTTTGTGAAAATAAGGAAATTATTTTTTAGACTGATTGGATTAGTAAACAGGATCTTGAGTTTTTGTAGCTGCATGTCTATGTTACAGAAAGACATCACGTGGACAGTATCAAATGTAATGCACAAATGATGAAATAGCTTACCTAAAAAGTGAATTTAAGATGGATTTTAGCTTTCACAGGTATACTGCATGTTATTCCAATTATCACCTTTATTAAACAAATTTCTTGACACTAGTGGTAAGTGTAAAAATTGGAGAGAATAATGTGTGTGAGCCATAACACAGACTTTCCTTCTTGGGTAGACAGGAACTTTCATCCTTTTCATTGTTCTCTTCCAACTTCACCAAGAAAGATTATCTTTGTACTTTTTCCATGAAGAATGCAATCTCTTCATACTCAGCAGAGAAGGAAAGTAAAGAACAAAGACTCTCAAACTTGCAAGCACAAATGCAATAACACATTGCTTTTTGTAATAGTGATCATTTTGTGTTGCCCTATTTTCATATCTTAATCCAGTTGAATTCTACTGTATTTGTCCCATTCAAAATGGGTACATATGCACCAATATGCTTGAATAATTTATGTTTTGGTTTTGCAGTATGTTTTCATGTTTGGTTTTCTTTAATATGGAGAGCTTTTCTGAAGGAGCATGAGTTTTCAAACTGATTTCAGTATTCTGTATCTGAATATGACAAGTTGTTTCCATGTAGCTTTTCCATTTTCCCATGTAGCTTTTGCTTGTTTACTTACTTACAGCCCCCCAACTTCTCACTTTGTATTTCTCATGTAGTTTACAGCATAAATTCCTTCAGACAAAATCTATTAGGTTTGACTTAAAACCTTTTTGCAGTAATTTTCAGGTTCCTATGTGAATACAATGCTGGTTTATTTATTACAGAATTGTAAAGACTTACATGCCTATTTCAGTCGCCGGCTGGTAATCAGCCTCCAGAAAGCAACCCGACTGTCTTTGGATCGTATTAAAAGAAGAATGAGTGTTTCAATGTAAGTTGCAAATGAAAGATTCCTTCAATAATATGTGCTCTTTATGAATCCTTTATGATAATGGCAAGATCCATACAAAATCAGTCTCCTATATTCAGAATTATTTCTATAGATTGTTCTCTGCTTGAACAGGCATACACTTCAGAGGCAGAATTGTTTCAGTTTAATATATTGTATATTGAAAAGCCTACTTAGAATTCTATTAAGAGAATTTATTTTAAGCAAGTGAAGTTTATGATATTTTGTCATTAATGTGTGTTAAAGTCTGAATTACTTTTTTCTTTTTCTAAGGATATTTTTCATTAAAATGTATAGAAATCCTTATCAAAGTCAATAGGAATTTTTTTGGTTGTTTCTTTCATATCTGTCTACTGTATCATGTTGTTGAATCCTTTCTTATTTGGTCACTATGTCATACTATAACATTTAAAATTTTGCTTTTCTCCTTGTTTTTAGGTTTTAATTTTAGTTTTGAGTAGGTTAACATCATGTATTTATCATTTTGCACTAGCTCATCATCTTTGAAACTTTCTTTCCATTCTGTTGAACACTTACCTAAAATGTAATGGGGCAACTTTTGCTCTTGATAGGTTTTTGCATGAAATGGTCAGTGAGACCTTCTTATGCCCTATTCAAAGCACTGGCAGAGTTCCATCATTCTGAACCTGAGATATCAAAATCCAGAATCAGAAAATACTCTAGATAAAAAATTCTGAAAGCAATGGCTGGATCCAAGCTAACCTTTGTCAGAATGGTGGAGCTCTAGCTATTTTCTTTATCCTTTAAACGAGAAACTTCTGTAAATTTTGGAAATAATACATAATTTAACGTGAAAATTCTTCATGTGGGTTTGGTCAGAAAATATGGCTCAAAATGATATTCCTCAAATAATCTGAGGAGGTTTTGTGGTGAAGTGTTTATGATACATGTCAAAATTATTTTTCAGCAAATCTGAGGATGCCACTCCTTTTCTAAAAGCAGAAGTACACCTTGATATTCCCAATCTGGTAAGTTTTATGTCATATAGGTAAGGTAAAATACACTGTCTTGTAGTAATCTCTGTATTTCCCCGAGTGCAGGGTATGGGCATGCTTCCACTGAACCAGTATCTGTTCCAAAGAAGAGCAGTTGCTCACGTCTTTCAGTGAGCTGAGAGCACTGATGAAATATGCTTGCAGTCCCAGTGTTCTGGCCTCTGTCTCAGTGGTTCTTGCAGAACCTGGCCTTTTAACCTTGTGTGATTTAGCAGTTACGTTGCGATCTGTTCATCTGTGTTCTTTGCAGAATGATTACAGCTCTCCTCACATGTAGTAGTTGCATTACTGGAATAGGTTCTTCATGTTGCTTTATTATTATTATTAATATTATTTGTTTTAACTCTTACTTATGTAATCTAAATCCTTTTGTTGAATTTCAATAATGAACATTATCTTCGCTCAGTTTGGCTTCAGTCACCTAAATGGGAAGTTAGATGAGCAGAATGAGGCACACTGAACAAAACCAGAAGATTCAAAACCAGAAAAAGGGACTGTGGCTTTCTATGTGCAGGGGAAAAAGACAGCTCGATTGCGAAGAACTAAAGCATTAATTTGTTTTCCTTCTGTAGAGTAAGATAACTATGTGTCAGCAATATGTATTTTTTATTTTGTGAGAGAAGGTAACTTAATATTTCTCAAATGTCTTATAAAGGTTTGTGGTTTTATATTGAAATTGCAAAGGAAGAAAGGTTCTGTTCCAAGGTGATATTCCTTTGACATTGAACTGATGTTCATATTGGCATTCTGTTATACATTCCCACTGTGTGTGTGTGTGTGTGTACACATGGTGTGTAAGTTCTGTCAAAAGTGTATAATGTTTACCTTGTTGATATTTGTAGAAGCATAAAGCTCCAAACTCTACCCACTGCAAAGGAAGTACATCTTTCCTTCCAGTCCTCAAATGCTTGGCTGATCCAGGGCAGTAATCAAGTAATTCTGGGTAAAATACCACTTTGTTAATGCTAATAAGGTTTTGCAAGAGCCTTGCTTTTATGTATGCAGCTGCTCAAGCTGGAAAAGTGATTTATAGGTCATCAGAGTCACTTTTAAGCAGTTTACATACCAGTCCTGAACACTCTTGTGGACGAGTCTATAATTTTAAAATGATGACTTGAACATGAAAGCTGTAAGATTTTGTTTTAAGACAATATGTGAGGATTGAGCGTATCACAAGAGTGATAATTCTTCTGAATTTTAACAAGAAATTATGGTTTTATTTTCTTTCCTGAATTGCTCTCACATAATTTCTTTCTCCTGCTCAGTATTTTGGACAAACTCATGTGTGCCTTTACTCCATCGTATCCTGTATAGAACTATTTTCAACAAGAACAGGACAAAGTCACCGTTAGCATTATTGTTGACAAAACAGTTCAAAAAGTTCTGGGTTCAGGACATTATGGCTGTTTGGGTTCTACTAAATAAAACTGGCTAGAGTCTGTTCTTCAACCCTGAAGTGAGCTAACGTGACATGGTGTGTACCCACAATAGTAAATGCTTTTCTGCCTGAAACCAGAACTTTGCATTCAAACTTGTGCGTTAGGAGCAGCCCCTGTCATGTTTTATTCATCAAACTGTGCCTGATGTTTTTCTTGGAATGTGCTTTTTTGCATCATCCCAAACTATGCTATGGGACCTTACTAGCATTTGTACAGTGTGGATGATAGCTACCAGAGCCTGTGTTTTGTCCCTGTTTGGTTTGCTAGTTGTTCTCAGTTCAGATCAGGAATAATTCTTGTCCTTCCTGTTCTCTTTATCACATACTCTGGTAACTGAATACAAGTTCTCTTCCTCTTCTGACTTGGGTATTGATTGCTCTCAGAATCATGTCACAAAAATCCTTGCCGAATATACCAATGGAAAACTTCAGGCGTACTGCCTGGAGTTCCATTAATTTACTAAACACTGTGCTCTAGCAAAAGCTTTCGAGGTAATACTACCTTTGTGAGACAAGAAACACAGCGTTTATTCAACTTGGACCTTGGACATTTTGATCCAGCTGATTTTTGTTTTCATGAAATTATGGTGTAAATATATTTATATGTTATGAATAAGTGTTTTAGGTGACTCAAAGAATCGCCAGCAAAAGTATCAGCAAAAGCAGTTTTAATATAAAAGTGAAAACATGACAAAGTTCGTTGGCAAGGTTCACTGTACTACTTACTAGATGGTTAAAGCATACAGAGAAAAATTAGAATAAAATCTAAAACAAATCAATCTAAATTTTGAATGAGCCTAAAATGATCTACTTGGAGGATGGGCACAGGAAAAGGGTGAGGATGGGAAAGGGTAAGGTTTAAAAAGGAATAAGGGAGACCCTCCTGTTGAGTCACAAGGTTCAGAGTGGACCCCTTTACCAAACTTAGCTCCAGACTTGGCCAACAGTCCAGGCCTAAATTTTAACAGCCCTTAAACTTAACAGCACTGATTTAAATAATAGCCTGATTTAAACAATCAAACAAAAGGTTCAGTAGAATTTACTATAAGGACAACAGTAACTCACTTATATGTCTAGCTTACATATGAATTTGATGTACCTAAGCATCTAAGAGAGCAACACAGTACATTTGCTATAGCACGTTCACACACATACACACACAGATCTAAAGAATTGTGTACAAGGTATACACCAACAAAAAATTTCCTGGGGTTCAGTGAAGTGCTCATGTCGATGCCTTTGCATCTTCTCAACGGGCAAAGGGTAGAGCCTTGAGAAGCAGGAGTATCAGCCCAGGGTCTGTCATCAGTGTTCGGCAGTGATCCTCCAAGTACAGCAAACTTGAGGGTTTTCTGGCTCTGAGAGCCCCACTCAGAGGGGCGTTGCAGGTCACAGCCCGCTGTGGTCCAGGAGAGCTCAAAGGGTCTCACGTAGGACTGCTGTTTATAGGGTTGCAAGGGAGTTGGCTTTCGTCATAGTAATTTTGCACCTTGGCCACAATTCAGGTTGGTAACTTTCTTCAAAAGTTCAAATAACAAAAATGTTGTTCCACTCAAGTTGTCATTCAGGCAAAAAAAATAAGTTTCCAAGGCTGTCTTTATAAAAGACAGGAGCTCTTTAGCTCACAACCTAAGCTCCTGGGAGAAGATGGTGTTTCTGATAAGCTCAAGAAGAGCTGAGCCCAGGTGCTGTTTATCAAGGCCAAGATCCAATGAACATTTCTGAGATCATATGGAGGCCCAAGAAGGGTGGGAAGTGGTGGCTGTAACATAACATGCAGTTTCTAATGCTTTGTTATTCTGGAGTGTGAAAAACAAGGCTTGTAATGTATTCCCACATGTTATATAAAACTCATTATAAAAATGATGCTTAAAATGTTGTAGAATTTTTAAAATAGTTGTAAAAAAGCCAATAAATCTATCTGCTTATATAGTTGATTGCCATTTCACCCACAGTATGACTGCATAATTAGATCGTAGGTCACTACAGTATGTTTCATCTTACTCAGAAGTAATTCTGAGCCAGACAACCTGATAAAGTTATATTTTCCAGCTTTTCTTCTGGGGGAAGCTCAGCAATTCATTATGAGTGGAGTAAAACTGAGGTCTCAAAAATGACAATCAGTTGCATTTATTTCAACAGTATTTCAACTGTTTCAAATAGGTAATCGTTCCCAGTTTCGATGAGATACAGCATGCCATCAATCGCATGATTCATTTAATACTGGAAGTAAATCGTGGAGTTGCTCAGTGGGGACAGAGGCATTTGCAAAAATCTATTTTAAAAACAGAACCAGGCACACAGCAAGCACCTGCAGGCTTTGGATCACAAGGAAAAAAAGCCAAAAAAGGGGAAAGTAAGTGCTTTGTTTAGGTTTTTTTTCACTCTTTGCTTTTTGATTTAATAACTATGCCACATATAAATATTTCTGAATAAGCTCACTTTTCATCAGAGAAGCCTACTGTGGATTGTTTTACATTAGTTTTTTGAGTTTATTTTGATTTAATTAGCTGTATTTTTCAGAAATAGCTTTTCAGGCTTACATGAGCATTACAACTCTGAAAAACAATTAGCAAAAAAGCTTTGAGAAATTGCTAGATTCTGAAACTTTTACTTAATTTAAGGCAAAGTACGCTTGCCAATCATTCTTTTTACCTACTTATTGTGGAATGTAGCTATAATAATATAGTTGAAATCATAAACCATGATTTTATACTAAATCTCATTGAAATATTGAGATACAACTAGAGCCAGATTTCAGGAAGGATTTAATTGCTGGATGTATTCCTAGATTGGATTATAAAACACCTCAAATGTTTTTTCATGTGAATAGTCAGACTGGAGACAGACCTACATCCATTTTAGTCAAATACTTTATTCGTTAATACTGTTTCCAAGCATCTCACCATATGTTTTGCAAGCAACCATAAAAGCCTAAATTCCTTTTTACCATCGAGTTTTCTTAGCTGTTTGGCTGACCCAGTGATATGCAATCCAGTTATATCTTTGTTATCGTTCCTGTGGAAAGGCTGTAACATCTTGGAAAGTTTTTCTTTCTGACAGTCCACAGCTGCTACTTTATTCTTCTACTGACGTGTCTTGTATGATTCTAAACTCTTTTAGTGGGCTTCAAGTAGGGTGGCAGGAGCCAATCCTCATCAGACAGTCATAGTCTTCTCCTCTGCTGTGTGAAAATACAGCATCAGCAAGTGGCCATTTTCATCACCTTTAACTAGACATCAGCAACACCTAGGGGAGTATGCTAATGTTTGGGCAATGAGATTATGGAGTAATCAGTTTATTACACCAGTAAGGGTGGATCAATCTGGGACTATTTCCACTGAGCAGACCCCAGAAAACGTCTTCAGAGTGAAAGAGAACTTGGAGTTGCCTTAAATCCCCCTCATTAAACAACGTATGTAGTGGGAAGGGTGGATTTTTCTTCTTCGTTCACTGAAATCCGCTTCAAAATGCTCAGGTATTGTTATGACAGAAGTAGCTCATCAGATCTCAAGAATATCAGTTTCTGTATTGACCCTGATTGTCTCAGCAATTAATCAAAGAGTTCAAGAAGTTTACACTGCTTTAAGCAGTGTACACAATTAAAAAACTTTAATTGTAACAATTTTAAAAAACTATGAACTAATGTGGAATGTTTATGAGGCCTTTGATGTTCTGCTTACAATTAAATTAAAATGGAGAAAATGAAAATTTGTGAAGGAAGAAGAGTATTTTCTTTCCATTTGAAAACCTTCATTTTGAACTGAAATTGCTCTGGCTGTGTAGTGCCTGGCATGAGCTGGCAGCTGGTACTTCACATTAAGCAGTCAAAATGATGTTTGAAGAAGGATGTTCAGCCTTAATGAAGAGCATCGTTGCTCAACTTGGTATGCATAGGCTTAGAAGAGAATTCTAACCAGACTGTCAACAGGTCATTGATTTATATATAATTTTATTTTACAGAAGGAACAGATGATACGGTTATCAGAAAGCTAAAGAATTTTTATGCAAGTGTTGCAGAAAATGAAGCTATTACTAAAATAATTGTGCTTCTCTCTTCTGCTGGGAATTCTCTGAAAGACGGAGCTAGTGAAGTTCTGCAGGAGTTTGATAAATATAAAGAGCTGTGGACAGAAGATAAAGATACCAAGTTTCAGGTCAGTTTAACGATGATCACCTACAGGACTGTTCTTCATTAATCCTATCTTTTGACATCAGAAAACATTGGGAAAAATCAACGAAAAAAAATATGTAGAAAACACATTTACAGCCGAAATTCTTGTTTTTTCTTTCTGTAGGAATGGTACTGTATCTCCTGAGGAGAAGTAATAGCATTTTACTTCTGTGTAAAGTAAATTGTTGTGTTGTGGTTTGCCTTTTCCTGCTTCTGTGCCATTCTAAATACTAAAAACCTGGTAATTGCTTTATTGTGTTAGTGTAGCCCTGAATTTTAGGCCATGAGAAAGCAACCTAGTCTGATATGAGGGATGTCTCTATGCAAACACAGGTAGCACGGGGAATCAACAGGAGGAGTTAGAGACATGCACACATCTGCAAGGCTACTGGTATCACAGAGATACGGTGGGATGGCTCCTGTGAGTGGAGTGTTGGAATGGAGGGACACAGGCTCTTTAGGAAGGCAAGGCAGGGAAGACCAGGTCAGGATTAAAAGGAGGGCTGGGACAGGTGACACTATAGTGGGGGTCTGCTACATGCTGCCTGACCAGGAAGTCTAAGCAGATGAGACCTGTAGACAGACAGGAGCAGTCTCACGGTCACAGAACCTGATCCTTCTGGGGGACTTCAACTACTCTGGTATCTGCTGGAGGAACAACACAGCAGGGCATAAGCAATCCAGAAGGTTCCTGGAATGTGTTGATGATACTTCTTTCCCCAAGAAATTGAAGAGCCCATGAGAAGAGGTGCCATGCTGTACCTTGTTCTCACCAACAAGGAAGATCTGGTGGGGAATGTGAAGCTCAAGGGCAGTGACCATGGCTGCAGTGACCATGAAATGGTGGAATTCAAGATCAGTTTATGCGGGCTAAAACCCCACCAATTCATATGTAGGGCTGAAAATTTGCTGTTAGTCTAAATAAAAATTTTAAGTCTAATCAAATTAATGTTATTAGCTTGATCTAGTTACTGCTGAGGAATAGGATACTGCTAGAGTGAAAGCTTCAATAATAAGGGAGTTAAGTTTTATAAACACATGCTTTAATTTCTACAGTCTTCCTTTTCCACTTCCATGTTAACCCTTCCACTGCCTGGCTGGGTACTTTGGAACAGAAGAGTAGAAGTGGGATAAAGCTTTCAGCATTATTACTTGCCAATGCAATGTGAGCATAATCAATACAGGTCTTAAGTAACATTTCTGAAATGCTTTTCAGAATGACAAAACTTTTCTACCCTTGAGTTCTGCTCAGGGAACTACTTAGAAAGTGTATTTTATTGTGATTGTTCCACATATTATTTGGCTTATGAGGTAGTCTTTCTGTAAGTATGGGCATGTATTTGATCTCTGTTTTGTCACCTGTTTTCACAAAACACGTAGGTCCTTAATATGTCTTGGTTATCTGTTTCTCTGTTAAGTTTGGTTGGAATTTCCCAACAAGCTTGAGTATTAGTGACAGAGAAATTTATAAACATTCATTTTACTCTGCTAGCAAGGCTACAGAAAGCTAAAAACAGGTATAATATTGGTATATATTTTCAGTAATTACTGAATAACAGTTACAATGTTTTACCAAAATTANTGCTGTACCTTGTTCTCACCAACGAGGAAGATCTGGTGGGGAATGTGATGCTCAAGGGCAGTGACCATGGCTGCAGTGACCATGAAATGGTGGAATTCAAGATCAGTTTATGCGGGCTAAAACCCCACCAATTCATATGTAGGGCTGAAAATTTGCTGTTAGTCTAAATAAAAATTTTAAGTCTAATCAAATTAATGTTATTAGCTTGATCTAGTTACTGCTGAGGAATAGGATACTGCTAGAGTGAAAGCTTCAATAATAAGGCAGTTAAGTTTTATAAACACATGCTTTAATTTCTGCAGTCTTCCTTTTCCACTTCCATGTTAACCCTTCCACTGCCTGGCTGGGTACTTTGGAACAGAAGAGTAGAAGTGGGATAAAGCTTTCAGCATTATTACTTGCCAATGCAATGTGAGCATAATCAATACAGGTCTTAAGTAACATTTCTGAAATGCTTTTCAGAATGACAAAACTTTTCTACCCTTGAGTTCTGCTCAGGGAACTACTTAGAAAGTGTATTTTATTGTGATTGTTCCACATATTATTTGGCTTATGAGGTAGTCTTTCTGTAAGTATGGGCATGTATTTGATCTCTGTTTTGTCACCTGTTTTCACAAAACACGTAGGTCCTTAATATGTCTTGGTTATCTGTTTCTCTGTTAAATTTGGTTCGAATTTCCCAACAAGCTTGAGTATTAGTGACAGAGAAATTTATAAACATTCATTTTATTCTGCTAGCAAGGCTACAGAAAGCTAAAAACAGGTATAATATTGGGATACATTTTCAGTAATTACTGAATAACAGTTACAATGTTTTACCAAAATTACGGAAAAGGACATTTGTTGATTGACATTTTAAACTACACACAGGAATTTTTTGCTACTGATCCCTCCCTGTCTGAAATTAGAGAAGAAATACTTCACTATGATACATTTGAGCAAGAGACGAAAAATTTAAAACCCGTTATTCTACTTGGTCCAATTGAATTACACACAGGTATGACATTTTCTTATCTTAGTATGTACAGTAAGATAATGAGTAAAATAGCCACAGAATCACAGAAGATGCACAGTTGAAAGGGACACACAAGGATCATGTAGTCCAACTCCTGGCCCTGCCCAGGCCCATCCCCAAGATTCACACCATGTGCCTGTGAGCATTGTCCAAACACTTCCTGAACTCTGTCAGGCTTGGTGCTGTGACCGCTTCCCTGGGGAGCCTGTTCAGTGCCCAACCACATTCTGGGTGAAGAACCTTTTTCTAACATCCTACTTAACCCTCCCCTGACACAGCTTCAGGCCATTCCTCCGTGTCCTGTCACTGGCTGCTGTAAGGAAGAGATCAGTGCCTGCCCCTCCTTTTCCCCTCACAAGGAAGTTGTAACTGCAATGGGGTCTCCCCTCAGTCTCCTCCTCTCCAGGCTGAACAGACCCAATGACCTCGGCTGCTCCTCATACGGCTTCACCTCAAAGCCCTTCACCATCTTCACCGCCTTCCTTTGGATCCTCTCTAATAGTTTAATATCTTTCTTATTTTGTGTTGACCCAAGCTGCATACAAGACTCAAGGTGAGGCCTCCCCAGCGCAGAGCAGAGCGGGACAATCCCCTCCCTTTCCCGGCTGGCGATGCTGTGCCTGATGCTCCCAGGATGTGCTTGGCCCTCCTGGCTGCCAGGGCACTGCTGACTCATGTTCAACTTTCTATCAACCAGAACCCCCAGGTGCCTTTCCATGGCACTGCTTTCCAGCATCTCATTCCCTAGTCTGTCCCTACATCCAGGGTTGCCCCATCTCAGGTGCAGAATCCAGCACTTTCCCTTGTTGAACTTCATGTGGTTGGTGATTGCCCAGCCCTCTGATTTGTTAGGGCCTCTCTGCAGGGCCTCTCTGACTTCGAGGGAGCTAACAGCTCCACCTAGTCTGTGAACTTGCTTAGTGTCCCTTCCAGTTCTATGTCCAAGTAATTTATGAAGATTTTGAAGAACACAGGGTTTAAAATGGAGCCCTGTAGAACCCCATTAGTGACAGGTTGCCTGGTGTCACCTAATTCACAGTAGCCCCTCGTGCCCAACCCGTGAGCCAGCTACTCACCCATCACATGACATGTTTATCTAGCTATGTGCTTTGTCCAGAAGGATACTATGAGACACAGGTTAATTCTTGTAAATATGAATACATATATTGAAATATATCTAGATATATTTCAATATGAACAGAAATCACTGAAGAGACCTCACCATCAGCCAGGGCTCACTCAGACCCTTCTAAGAAGTTTGACTTGAAAAAACCTCCCATTTCCCTTGCCTTCTCCGCTTGTAAATGTGGACAGTAAGTTCTGTCATGACTGTGAAGTTATGGCGGCTTGCCAAAGAGTTGATGTATTGACACTGATTTGGTCATCCTTGGTACTCCTGTCTGGCACCAGGTCAGGCAATGATTATAAAGAGAAGCATAAAGCACCTTCTTTGGAAGCATAAAGCACCTTCTTTAGTACTGGTGAAAGACTAGCACTTAACAGCATTGATGTGTTTTTTGCTTTCAGTGTTTTTTTCAGGAGGAGACATGGCTACTTAGTCATTCTCATGTTTAGTATCTCTAGCTCTCAGAACATTATGTTCTGAATTAAGCTGTTTGTTCTATAGCATTTGTGCCACATCTGATTGTGCTAAGGATTCCAATGGCACTTATCCCTTTCACTTCACAAGTTATTGCAAGGCTAACGTCTTCTCTGGACCGAATCTCTGGCTGGTATATAGTGACAAGTAGAAAATGTGTCCCTTTGCAAATACCGGTGTGGCTGCCTTTCTAATGAGCAACCCTCTTCTGACAGATTCATAAGATTAAGAAATAATCTGTAAAATTTGTCTTCCTTGCACATCAGAGAAGCAGAAGCTGCCTGCTTTGAAGAGTAGAGCTCATTTCTGGATCTTGGTGGTGTGTTAACCCTATTTCTTTCAGTGAACAAGCAGAAATGTCAGACTGCTGTCTGCACATCCTCATCCAGTTCCTGGATGCAGCTTCTTCTTAATGGGACCACTCTGGAAAACTCTATCTATTATTGTGTGACAAAGAGTAAGAAAGAGTGTATCCAAATGAATATGGATTTTGTTGATGGTCACAATACTCCCTCACCTGTGACCACTGCAACAAAGGGACTCAAGTCCACTAGATTACAGAACAAGTATATTAAACGTCTTTTATGATCTGGGACAGCAGGTAGTTTCTTGGGAAAAGAAGTTTAGGTTTGGGAATTGATTTGTTGTGATTTACAGATTCTAACTTCTGGCAGGGTGTGGTAATTTTCTTGAATTACCCCTGGGCTTCAGGAATAATCTCTGTAATGTTAATAGCCACATTATTAAAGCAGAGTCTATATATGCTGTAAAATTCGTTTTGTGAGCAGAAATGTTATATGCTGTTAGTATCTTTTGCTTTCTTTTACCAGAATACAAAATGCTGCCTAATAAAATCCTAATTTATTCTGAAAATAAGTTAGAATTCTTGACTTTTCTGTCTCTTCAGTGTTGGTTTGTGTTTATATATTAACTGCATATAATGTGTGTCACCTCACAGTTTCAGCTGTGAACTAGTCCAAGTCCCAGTATTGAAATCTCAAGATGCCATTTCCTCAATGGGTATAAACCATCAACATATCACAGATTTTTATACATTTGGTTAATATATATCAAAGCTATTCTCTGAAAATCCACATTAATAAGTAGATATTTTGTTATTTATTCATCTTCTCTATGTGCTCCACTAGGTAAGCTTGCCAATATGTTTTACAGATACCATAACATACAATAAAACAACAGAAATGTATTTAATAATAGTTGAAATTGTTTTGAAACTTTTAAAATGCTGTAATTGAATTGCTTGTCTGCTGTTTTCTAATTGCTGTTAAAAAACCATATGTGATGATGTGGGCTTTTTTTAACAGAAAAAAATTAAGGCATGGATTGAGTAATTTTTTTTATTTTATTGTTTTTTAAAACCAGGACCACTGAAAACAGCTTTAACAATGGAAGCCAATTCCTGGAAGATGGTCCTCTGTCGTTATTTAAACAAGGAATATAAAAAGAAATTGCTAGACATTTTGTCGTTCATAAATGACCACATAAAGAAATTGTCTCGACCTCTGTCTGACTTAGATGATGTCAGATTAGCAATGGAAGCTTTATCTACCATTCAGGAAAAGAGACTAGAAATAGATATGTCTATGGGACCTATTGAAGTAAGATGACTTTTAGTGTGTTATACTGAATAAATATAATTATTATTAATTGTAATACTACATGTAATAGGTGTAATACTATCTATAACAGCATAAGATAAACTTTGAACTCTAACAATGAGTTCACTGTCTTGAAGGAACTAGGCTGAAGATGGGAAACAAATTTTTTTGTTGTTTTTTTATGTTATAAATTAAGAATCAGATAATTTGATAGATTCTGTATTAATACAAAACAGAAAAAATATTCTTTCTCAAATGATAAATGCAATCTAGGAGACAACATGCAGAAATAAGAAGATGAGAACACAAGACAAGGGAGCACTATGCTCCATTTTTCTTTTCATTAGCCTTAATCCTCTTCTTACTTATTTCTGTGTGTGTAAACAAACATCTTGATCATCTAACCCATTGAAATATAGCCAGAGAATATTCATGGAGTCACACATCACGGTATGCTGTCAAAAACTTGCAACATTCTTTTATTTTTTTCTGTGAGAAGCTGAAAGAAGCTGAAACAAGCTCATTACATTTTTTAAGTACTTGGTATTTACTTTCATTCTCTGAAATAGTCAGCTTAATAGAACAAGTTAGTTTTATGTTTTCATCCACCTTTTGAAGAAGAAATTTTTTGCTGCATATTAAGATTTCCTTTCTTGAAGACTGATCTATGACACTAGAAAGGAGTTTCAGTAATTGTTGTCACTTTTGCTAGTTTTATGGTAAGAATGTGCATTTTGTTTTAGCAATTTATGCAGTGGTTTGTAAGAAAACAATCAGTTCTGTGATCAAAAGATGTAAACTATGGAAATACAGCTGTCTTCTTAAGTGTGTATCAAGTATGTTAGAAAGTCTTAATCTTACATCAAAAAGAAGAACCTGAACAATTTAAACATTTAAAGTAATAATCACATCTACTGAATGTTATTAATCTGACTTCAGGATATGATAATCATACTCATAGCTGTTAAATAAAGCAAGCAAGAGGACCTGAGTTCAGTACTGTCTACTCGCTAGGTTTTACATGTGTAGGAAATGATGCAAACTTTGTAAATAAATAAAAGGTATTAAAAAAGATGAAGAATTAACATTTTTGTTGTTTATTATTATTATTGTGCTTCTGCCACTTGGAGATGAATATTGAAGATAATGATCTTTCCCTAACTGCTTACGTTCCACATATCTTGGGAACATTTACTTCCTTCCTACATTAATGAGTTCTGTCAATGTCAGTAGAGCTAGTCATGTTAAAAAGTCACTCTTAGGTCCTTTTTCTCCTTTTCCAGGAGATGAATAACCCTAGACACCAGTGCAGGCTGCTTAGAAATCAGTTTTGCAGTATAAAAACTGAGTTTCTTGGTGTACACCGAAGTTAATTTAAGCCAGAAAAGTACCCTTGCAACAAAGGGGCTTAAGGGTCTCCTGGGCCTTTCCTGGGCCTTTTACAAGTTGTGCTGCCAACAGGTTGAGGGACATGATTCCCTCTGCTCTGGGATATGAGATTTATCTGGAGTGCTGTGTCCAGTGCTGGGCTTTTCATTAGAAGGCAGACATGGACATACTGGCATGAGTCCAGCAAATGTTGAATACACTACGAAAATGAACTTATTTTTAAAGAATGCAGTGTGTGTAGGAGGAGGATCATAAAGCAGGAGATGTGCGAACAAACTGCAGATGAGAACAAACAATAACAAAGGTTCATTCCATTACAGATACATATACATGTGTTTGACAGTTTGGCAAACTTAGGAGTAAAGATTTTATAGATGATATGGCAAAATATTTATAGATTTGTAACTTAGTGTGCAAAGTTATTCAGAGTTAGGAAAAATTCATCAAAATCTGCATTCAGGTGGAATGTAGATAACCAGAATAAAATACCATTGAGATGATAAAATTTTATATTTTTTGATATTAAATCTGTGGTGTTTGTATACGTTTTCCTAGTATTTCATCCAAGACATCTTTAAAGAAAAACTTTATCCTGTTGTTCCCTAGTTCTTCATTCCTCATCCTTATATAAAAAAAAACCAAAAAAACAACCAGTTATGCCTAAAATACATGAAGAGATTTTCTTTCAAATGTTTTTTACAAATTTGATCTGTGTTCCCTCAAATGAACTTATATTATATTCCTAAGATCTTATTTTTTCATCCAGGAAGCCTACAGCATTTTAAATGCGTTTAAAGTGGAAATTATGAAAGAGGAATCAGATGGTGTTGATTCAATGAGATATGCTTTTAATAAATTAAAGACCCAAGCTGTAAGTACATAAAATTATGTTATTTTCCATTTGTGGAAAACATGTTGGTTTCTTCAGATTATAAACGAGTGTGAGACCAATTGTCCATCCTCTCTGACTTCTCACTCTTGACATCAGTTGTGCACTAGTGTCTGTATCTTCTATTAGTATGTTCATTTTCTGATTTCATTTTTATAGATAAGTTTGATATTTAAATATTACTGTAGCTTTTAGATATATGTTTACAACCTGCAAGAAAATGTTCTTTCTGCTCTCCTTTATTTCCAGTTTTTGTGTCATTCTTGTCAGATCAGGGATTTTATTGCCCTTAGATTACGTTTTTCTAAGAAGTGCATGCTTTGTCAGTGCCCTTACCCCTAAGTGGTGGTTCACCTTTATTATTCACCTTTATTATTCACCTTTATTATTTAGGACAGCCTTATATCCCTCAACAGCTCCTTGTTTATTGAGTATTTTATGTAATGGAGGTGGTTAGATAGAAATATGTAGATACTTTGTTGAATCGATTAAGTTACATCCTATTCCACAGATTAATCACTCAGGAAAGGACTCAAGAGTATGTTTTACATTTTGTGCAGCTCTTGGTTATTTCTCTCAAGGTTTTGAACAAAGAAAAAGAAATCTGTTAAAGAGAAGGCTGAGCCCTCTGTGAGGAAGACAACTAATAGCTTGGGGTTTGAGGTTTTTTGGAGGGAAGAAAGAAAGAGAATAGGATCTTCTTGTTCCATCACCCCCTTGTAATGAGACACATTCCTTTAAAGGCCAAAGTGAGATTTTATTATGGTTTTTGGTTGAGGTGGTTTGGTTTTTTCCCCCACCTTTCCTGTCAAAAATTTAACATATAGCATCACAAAAGGAGAAAAATGTATTTAGCTTAAAATAATCAATTTTTGCTCAAAAAATTGATGTTTTATTCATAATTTTGATTTATATCTAACTCAAATATCTGTGTGTGATTCTTACAGAAATAACTTTTATTTTAATCTTTTCCATGTCAGATTGAAGTTCAAGATGAGTTGGTTGAAGTTCAGCCCAAATTTAAGAGTAATTTGCTAGAATCAGTTGCAGTTTTTCAGGAGGATGTATCACACTTTGAAACAGCGTATGAAACGGTAAATGAATTTAGTAGTGGCATGTAAGATTTGGACTCAGTGTTTCAATATTTTTGGTTTTCAGGAGTTGGGTGCCAGAATTTTGTTCTGCTCAGCTACTGGTATTTGATGCCATGGTTGCTAAGCAGTCATCATTGTAGGTCAAAATTTTCAGTATGAATAGCAGTGCACACAACTCTATAGAGAAAGAAAAGAAACCATGGTGATTCAACTTGTAATCAAATAGTAATTCTAAAGTACAAATTAATTCAGAAACTGTAGTACATATTATGGCATTGTTGCAAACACACTAACGTTAAAAAGGACCACTGTCTGGGTTTTGTTATTCTCAGCAAAATAACAAAGGATGAAAAGTTAGGGTCTAGTCCTATGGAGTTTAATTAAGGTAAGGAATTTTCAATTCCATCAAAGGTATGTTTTCTTAGATTTACCATTGTAAGTATTGCATTACCAAGATACATAACTTGATTGGAATTTAACTAACAAAAAATAGATATTCTGTGATCATCTGTAAATATAGAGTGGCCTTCCATCACTTCGAGAATTAATATTCCATTTCTGTTAACTGCTTATTTGAAAGGAAGGACCTATGGTTCCAAGTATTCCACCTCAGGAAGCCAGTAAGAGGCTCCAGATCTTTCAGGTAAGAAAGCAAACTGTTGAATTTGCAACTAATTAATTAAATCTGTTCTTGCTTATCATAACAAGTTTCACAAATTATAATTTGCATATTCTGTGTAACATTATGTTATCTATAGTTTCTCTCACATAATCTTTTCCTTAATGTGGAAGGATTGATTTATTGATCTGTAACCTTTCTTCACTTTTCATATTTTGTGAGCAGAAGTTATCAATTTGAAGCAATAAAAGCAGTAGAAAAGGAAAGAGTCAATTACGACACCTTGATAATGGCTGAAAAGAAGTTGGGTTACAAAGCAGTCATGAGCCAATTTTCTAATCTTTTAAAGATCACATTTTTCATTAGATAATTGTCTTTCAACTTGTTATTTACTTGTTAATTCATAAGTTCAGGAACAGTATTTTCTTTATTTTTAATCCTTCTTTTTTTTCTGCAAGTTATAGTAATAGTTCTTCTGTCAGTCTTACATACTGTATAGATTGTAAAAAGTAAATTCTAAGTTTGTGAAAAGCACTGAGTGACTAACAGAAGATTCTTAATCCTTCTAATGCACTAATATGTACTGAAAATTGAGTGATTCTGGTTAAATTTGCTGTATTTCTTGTTTTGCCAAGAGAATGCTCTGTACTTTTGGATACTAGTTGCGAAAACCACTCTTCTTTCTGTTTTTGTATGGCGATCAAATCCTTTGGACAGCAGTTATACTTTGAAAGTAATTGTGTTGTTTGGCACCCTGGTGTTTTTCTTCAGGCTATATATTTGTTTAGATAAAAAGTATTTTCAGATATTTTACATATACTTCGAATAGAATTAATAAAAGTTTATAACTGTTTAATGATTTATTTTGAGGCAATTTTAAATTAAAACTTATAAACTAATATTTTCATTTGCTCTGTATGAAACAATCAGGTTAACTTTGATGAGCTGTGGAGAAAGTTTATCACGTACTCGGCTGGTGAACGGTTGTTTGGATTGCCTGTCACAGAGTATGAAATTTTGCATAGAGTCAGGTAATTGTGGAAATGTGGCTGTCTTAAGTGTGTATTAAGTATGTTAGAAAGCCTTAGGCCTACACCAAAGGTGGGAATATTACAATATACAAACTTTCCATTACATCAAATAAAACAAATAAACACTTAAATAAAAATTTAAAAGTTCTAAAAAATTTGTCAATTAAAAAAAGAAATTTATTTATAATTGTAACATAATGATACCAGGTGATTTTACTGTGTTTAAATACTGTATCAAGGAGCAATATGCCCTGTTCTAGACATATAGATAGAAATAGAAATATATAGATAAATAGATTTGTAAATACAGTATTAAGATATGGTAGAAAGCGAAGAAGGAAATGTAAGGAAAGGTCACTCTATCATGATGTATGAAGAATTTAACTACAGCTTTTATGAAAGTCTGAATTTTTTGAGCAGCTGTGCAAATGATGATAAGATTCTAAAGTTTTTTTCACCAGCCATTTCAATAGTTTGCTGATGATTCACGCCAGATGAGGATCTCACTGTTTATGGTTGTTTTTAGGTCAGAGTTTTAGTTCAGATTCAGAGATTGCTTCTAAGTAAATTGACTGTTTGTTTCCACTTGCCATGTTCTGCTTTGCACTGCAGAGCCAGCTCAGGGCATATAACCTAGGTTTCTTTTGGACTAATGAGAGTTTTGGAGAACTAGGCAAAAGCAAAACTTTCCCCAAATATGTTTAGTGGGGATATTAAATCCTTAGCACCAGCCATCTGCTCTTTTTTATGGATTTTTTTTAAAATTAAGTATTCTTTTCTGAATTAAGAAACATACTCTAATTGTCTACCTCTACTTTTTGTATTATTATTACATATATCATGTATTTAAATATTGTGAGATATCCAGAGAGCTGATTGAAATTATTGGTATAATTGCTTTTTTTTTTCCCAGGAAGGAGTTAGGCTTGCTTCAGAAATTGTATGGATTATATGACACTGTAATAAGCACTATCAATGGTTATTATGACATACTTTGGACAGAGATAGATATTGAAAAAATCACTACTGAACTTACGGAGTTTCAAACCAGGTATGTTTAACATGCGAGTAGTAACAAATGCTAAATGCCTTAAGGTTTAGGTGAGTTCAGTAGAGCCATTGATATATTTATCAAAGCTTCCATGAATAAGGTTTATCATAAAAAATAAGATTATTCAAGAAGGAATGAAATAACACCATACTTTTAGTTAACCGTCCTTTTACCTTTAGCTTTGATAATTGAAGAGCATTCGATCAGTCGAAACATCGATCTCATTAGCTAAACCAACCAAAAGGTTAGGAGGACTGAAGTTTTATTTGTAAAAGATAAGTTCTTCAACTTGGATGATTAGTCCATTGATTTTAAGTTTTGAATACAAGAATAATAGGTGAAAAGTCTTTTCCCCTCAGAGAAAGGCAGGCAGGTGTTAAACATGCAGTTTGACATCAAGCAGGGAGCTAACCCAACATGAATATACCAGCAACCAGACAGTACTGACATAGCTCTAAGCCACCCACACACTGCTGTATTGTTCCTGATTACCGGGAATATGAAATTACATCAGTGGGAGCTAGAGAAACGAGTGATAAAGGATGCAAAACCAAGGATTTGTTGTTTTTCCTCATAAGGACACACTTTGTCATTTGCAGTGCGGCATTCCTGTGGTAGGTCTCCTGCGCAGTTCTTGGTGTGTTGGCTCTTTAAAAGTGTGGTCAGAGAGGTGGATATTTATTTATCTGTTCTCAGGCTTTTCCCCCACATTAGAAATATATAACTTTCATTAGTGAATGGTTTCAGAACCACTAACCTAAAGTGGAGGAGGCAGTCATATTTATCCCATTTTCATGTCTGTCTCCAAATTGGTAATTTAATAAGTGCCATGTGTATTACTGGTATTTAAATTGAAGAAAATATTTTATTTGTACAAGGGTTTCATATGTGAAATTTAACTAGCTTTTCTTTGTTTTTTTCTTTTCCAATGAAGAGTTTCTGATGATAAGCAGCAGATAACTATGTTTTAATGGAAATTACAGTATTTTGTTTTTTTATGTGCAGGGAAAATATCAGTTTGAGATTATTAAATATTATAACTTTTAAGTAGGGCATTTGTATTAGTTTTTTCCTAAACAGGTAGGCTAGCTGACATAGAAAATGTTGACCTCAATACAATCCACTTCATATCTCCTTGTATAAACTGTTGTTTAAACAATTCTATTTTGACAGAAGAGGCATTTACGACTGTATCATTTTAATTTAACTGCAGGTGCCGGAGATTACCTAAAGGCCTCCACCACTGGCAAGCGTTTTCAGATCTCAAGAAAAGAATTGAGGATTTTATTGAGTGTTGTTCTTTGCTGGAAATGATGTCTGACAAAGCAATGAAGCAAAGACACTGGGATCGTATTGCTGAAACAACAGGACATCAATTTGATATAGAATCTGAAACCTTCTGCCTTCGAAACATCATGGAAGCACCAATTCTTCAAAATAAAGAAGATATTGAGGTAGGCACATGTATTTTTCGCCTCCTTGTTCGTTTTATATTGTCATCAAAAATAATGTGATTGCTTATAAAACAGTTACCCTCTTTAAAAATAATTCCTTCATTGAAGTCCTTGACTCTCAATCAGACCACACTAGTCTAAACCAATTTGTGTTTTATTTAGAAGCTCTTACATATGTGGGTAATGACAGAGGTAGCAGCTGAAATCTCTAGACGCTTATTTTTAGATAAACTCTTCACATTCCTCCTGCCATTATTTTTTTGGTTTTCTTAGCTCTTTTTGAACCGGAAAAAATCCTCAAATAAAACTTTGCATGATCATGGTTACCTAATTTTTTACCTTTGTTGTTTCTTTATAGTTTTGTAGATAAATCAGAAAATTTAAATGAAGACTTCATGCTTAATAATCTTTAATACTAAGACTTTTCTAGATTATTATGCCTTCTTCTGAATGACACAACTTCAAAAAAACACCCCATATAATTGTGAAAACTCAGTGGGGTTTCCATGTTTCATATGGCAAAGACACATGCAAAAACTTACTATATCTATACTTGATTTATATGGAAGCATTCCTAAGTGATCTGCTTAATTTTGAATTAAGCTCTGATTTGAATAGAACATTGAACTTGACCTCTCCAATTCAAACTATTCTTGGATTTCATGATTCTACAACTGAAATGTGGTAAGAGTTCATCTGGTGATAAGTCTATATCACTACCCCTCCTCAGCCTTGTAGAAATTATGACCCAAAAATCTTTTTACACAGAAATAACAAAATGTGAAGTCATGGAAAATATATATCCATCCATTTCCATGTGTGCCTTTTTTCAGTTATCCATACACATAATTTGAGTGAGTAAAATTTGTAGTGTGATATCTACATTTTTTAATATTCTATGACTAGATGTGCAGTATTAGGAAAGATTTCATTTCACAAGATTAGAGAGTCTAAAATGTGGTTCTTTCTTTGCAGGATATATGCATATCTGCTATGAAGGAAAAGGATATAGAAGCCAAACTCTCTCAAGTAGCTGAAATCTGGGGAGTCCAAAGTCTGAGCTTTTCACAGTTCAAATCAAGAGGAGAGTTACTGTTAAAGGGAATTGAATCAGCAGAAATTATGATACTGATGGAGGACAGTTTAATGATTCTTGATTCTTTGCTGTCCAATAGGTACTTGGAATTGTTCATGTATGGCATTTTCACAAACACACTGCAATAGCAACAATACCATTATTGAGCTAAATCAGCAGTAAATTCAAATTAAATATTTTTTTAAATGAAAGAAGTGTTACAAGGCCTAATGAAAAACATCCTTATGTGAAAGACTTTCATGCACCTTCAATTGAGGCAACTTTTGTCTCAATATGCTTGAGTGTAATCAAGCTGGTAAAATCTTTCCATGAGGTTGTTCTTATTCTAAGTGAAATAAGAGTTGGTTTCTTCTGGGTGTGGGGTTTTTTTCACCATTGTAAGAATTTATTTTATAATAGCTTTATTTAGAATTAAATAATTTATGCTTCTCATCTTCTTTTAGATACAATACTGCGTTTAAAAAGCAAATTCAGAGCTGGGTTTATAAACTAAGCAACTCTTCACGCATAATTGAAGAATGGCTGGTTGTGCAGAACCTCTGGATTTATCTTGAAGCTGTTTTTGTAGCGGGAGATATTGCAAAGGAGTTACCCCAGGTAAATTTTACAATGCTTGCCTGTTATTTTGTGTTAAAATCTTTCTGTGCAATAATTTTCAACATATTATGCTTTGGTTTTCCTATATATAGGAAGCAAAGCGTTTTCAGAATATTGACAAATCATGGGTAAAAATAATGCAACGAGCTCATGAAAACGCAAATGTAGTTGCCTGCTGTGTTGGAGATGATACCATGGAGCAACTTCTCCCTCATTTACATGAACAGTTGGAAGTGTGTCAAAAATCGCTTACAGGGTATGAATTGTTTTATTATATTGTTGCTTTATTATATTGTAAATAATTTGTATGAAACATTAATTGTATTTCAGTCTTAGTTACACCCCTGTATAGAAAAAAATGCAACCTGAATAGTTTAATAAAAATTTTGTTCGATTTTAAAGATATCTAGAGAAGAAAAGACTGCTGTTTCCAAGATTCTTTTTTATTTCTGATCCTGCACTTGTTGAAATTCTTGGACAAGCAAGTGATTCTCATACAATTCAGGTACAAACTTAGTGATTTTTTCCTCTTACATAAAAAAATTAGGATATGGAGGAGCATTTAATAAAATGGGATGGAAATATTTTCTTTTTATGAAGTTTGCTTGAAAAAAAAATTGTTTCTTGCTCTCTGTTTTTTAACAAAGTGTGAAATGGATACCTGTAATTCAAAACAATCTTCAGAATTCAGAACAGTAGAATATGATTTCATCAAGTGATTTGCTAGTGGTTTCTTTCACAACTAAACTAATAGAAGGGACCCTGTGAGGCTTTCCGGCTTTGCATATTGCAAAATTCATCCAGCTAGTCTGGATTGTTATTGAGGGTTGATTGAGATAAGCCAGTTAATGTCTGCTGGATAATCTCTGGAAAACGTAAAAATACAGTAGACAGAGATAAAAATTCTGCACAACCATTCTGTAATCGTTACCTACAGATGGCCAGAAATTTACCTGTAGGTTGAGATGAACTTTTTCAGGATAACCTTATTTGAGATTTTTTTTCTGTTTCCTAATGCTAAATATTTACATTGAATGATTCCTGAATTATCCTTACAGCCACATCTGACTTCCATATCTGACAACATAAATGAAGTAGAGTTTCACCCAAAGGATTATGATCGCATACTGGCTGTCATTTCAAGAGAAGGAGAAAAAATTTCGGTAATTATCTGATTTTTTTTTTCTAGAAACATTAAGAGATAAATAATTTTATTATTGAACATATGAGATGTATTAAGGTGAATTATTGTTAATTACAAATAAATATTTCAAGGATTGTTGTTAACAAGACTAGAATATGTCTTCATTAAATAAATTTCTTGGCTATTAATTGAAGTAAAATCTGTAGCTCCCATGAATAGAAATTTAGTAACCATGTAGTCACTCATATTCTTGAACAGAAGATTGGTAACTACGTTCTATTTCATGCCTTTTACTTTCATTAATTTTATAGTTGGACACTCCAGTGCTTGCAAAAGGACCAGTAGAAATTTGGTTGAAGATTTTATTGCAAGTTCAGCAGAAGTCATTGCATGGCATAATTAGGGCAGCATTTTACCAAATTAGTGACCCAGGATATCAGTTGCTGAATTTTCTTAATCAATTCCCAGCACAGGTAAGAATATGAGATGTGGATGTGAGTGTGCAGTCTGGGTCACATATGGGGGCAGGTGCAAGGTAAAGAGCACGTGGGGTTGCCTGTATGAGGAAGTTTTCACAGAGGAAACAAGGGGAAGGATCTGGTCAGTAGAAGGCAATCCTTAATCACTTTAATTTTGGTACCCAGTATATAGCATAATATTTTTCTTGCTATCTGCTTTAAATTTACTTTTTTTAGTTCTCTTGGAGAATATAAAGTAGAGCTTATATTTTCTGTAATGTATATCTAATCCCTTTCAGCTGCAAATAAAATTGCATGTGCAGGTTGATTTCTCTCATAATTTAAGATTGCAAGAACTATGATTATGATTATTTATCTCATAATTTACAAGATTTACCTCCTAGTTCATATATTTGTCACTATGATAGTGCAGTCCTAGTACAAGGCTATGTTGAAGGATTCTAGAATCTCCTCCATCTTACTGATAATTCATAAATTTCATTAAAAAGTAATGATCTCTTTCCCATCCTGTACAATTCTGAATCTGTAATATGCTGTTTGGTACAGTACTGGGTGTAATTTTTAATAAAAATTCTGCAGATATTAAAACTGGCCAGTAGGTTGCTATATTTTTTTTTAAAAATCAATACATTTAAATATTTAATAGAATTATCCTAAAGTATTTATGATATAATTGTGTGCTGTCTCAGCAGTGTTTATTTGAAAATTTTCACTACCTTTAACAAATAAGGACTGTCTTGTTTGTATGTCAGACATTTTGATGTGGCTTTATTGCCATCTGCAAAGACCAATTTTCACGTTTTGCTCATAGAAATGTTCTCATGTTCAAAAAATTGTTTGTGTTAGAAGGGTTTGGCCAAGAAATTTTTACAAAGTAAAGCTGTGTTACTGAAGAGAGAAGAAATTGGGTAAAATACTGACAAATGAAATGTTTTCTTTAAACTGCCTTTTTCCTGGCTCAAAAGCTGCTGTTACAGGTAGCATGATATAGTCACATCCAAATATTTATTTTATTTATTTTTTGTTTTCCTTTGACTAATTGGCCATTCTAAAATTAATTCTTTTAGACTCTACTTATGGTATATCACCATTTTACACTCTACTTACAATTTATGACCATCAGGCTGTCTTCTAAAACACAGACCCTGTAACCACGAGCTCACTACAAGCATAGGGAGCCGGAAAAGTAGAAAGAGATGTTGAGTAAAATTTTTAGGGCTTGGTGCTTTGTGAATATAGAAATGTGGGGAATGAAGGTAATAAAGGGCTACGGTGCTCATCTATCATTTTTGTTGTGGGTATTGTAAATCAAAATCAATCTGAGACAGTAGTTTATGTACAACATCCTATAACTCTCTAGACTGGTTTGGAAGCAAAATAACTTGCAGTTCAATGTTCTCTGGGCTGTACTCCAGGCATGACAGAATGTTAGAAGGCAAGTCATCCTGTGGTCAGGGAAAATGCGCAGCATTGTGATGTTCTTTAATTAGTTACAGATTGGCAATGGGAAATTTTCAGATGGTCGTCTCCCCCTGCGAGTCAGTTTAGGTTTGTATTACTGCAGTACTCTAAAGGATTAGAAATGACACTAGTCCTTAGCTTGAGTGTATCTCATTGTGCGACAAATGTTTGTAAAATTTGTAAGTGCCTTTTCAGCAGGTTTGCAGCAGAGCCAATTAATTCAGGTGTGGTGTCCTGGTGAGATAGATTCATGCTGGATATAGTGATATTTTGGAACTGTCTACACCATAATTTATTGTTCCTATTATACCTAAGGCTTCTGTAACACAGCTGGAGTTCCAACAAGTGATTAGTTTGTATATTTTTCATGTATTACATTATTAGGTTGGATTACTGGGAATTCAAATATTGTGGACACGAGATGGAGAAGATGCTCTGCGCCATGCTAAGGATGACAAAAAAATCATGGATGTAACCAATGCTAGATTCCTAGATATTCTGAATACGCTGATTAGCCAGACCACACAGGATCTTTCCAAGTTTGAGAGAGTGAAATTTGAAACACTTATTACCATTCATGTGCATCAGCGTGATATTTTTGATGATTTGGTAAAGTATAGATTCTGATTTCTGACAACTAAATGCATTTTCTATCATAATACTCTTCCTTATATGTGGTAGCTGCATTTACATGTGTATGCATATATAAGAGAAAGATGTCCATAATCTCACCACAGTAAAAATAATACAATTTTGCTTAAACTAGAATAACATTAATTACTTCTGCCAACTAAATATTTTTGCCAAATGTTTACACTTTTCTTGGAATATTTAAATTTTCCACGCCTGCCTATAGAATTTTTTTTGGTAGACAAAACTTTAAAAGTATTTCCTTCCTTTGAAAAACAGTTGCACTATTCTTACTTGCACAACTTAAAAAGCTGAGACTGCTGAGGGTGTTGTAACTGTAGCATCACTTCCTCATGACTTTACAGAATCTCAGTTGCCACATGGTTGCACGTTCCCAAGGAGACTACACAGAACACAAACAAACAAAAAACCTACTAAAATCTGCAGATAGTTGCAATACTATACTTGAACTTTTGAGACTGTGCTAAATTGTTACCAATCCTTTATTCTTTGAGGAATGGCATCCTTCAACACTGTCCCTCACATATTTCCAGAGGCTTTTTAGATTATACAGTGTTTGCTTCTATGCCCCAGTCACATCCGTCCCTCATCACGCCCTTTGTTGGAATGTGTTTGGTGGATTTAGTGGTATGCTATTTGCATTTCTCCCTTGGAAAGTGGACTGTCCTACCAAAGCAGTTTAAGATTTATTTGATAACACAGATGTTGGGATGATTGGGTTACGCGATCAGGATGGTTTTTTAATGTCTGTTTAGTGTACGTTTGAACATGTTATGTGATGTTTATTGTATTTAAGTTTACCTACACAGGAACTTTAGTCTGAGTAATCACTCATTACTCACATACAAATCAGCATTTTATCACAATTGGTAAAGGCAATACACGTAGATGCTCGGTTATAACACATACTTTTACTTTCTTTTAAGGTAAAAATGAACATCAGAACACCAACTGACTTTGAGTGGTTAAAGCAGTCTAGATTCTACTACAAAGAGGATTATGATCACGTCATCGTAGCAATTACAGATGTTGATTTTATTTACCAAAATGAATTTCTGGGTTGCACTGATCGTCTGGTTATAACACCTCTTACAGACAGGTTAGAAAAGCATTTCTAGATAAGGAGTACTTTTAATATCTATAGTGTTTATTTAACATTTATCTTTAAAGAGATACAATCTGAGTTAAGTCCTGTGTGGGCTAGATCATTCATGAAAACATTCTCACACATTTGCTTAATATACTCTTTTAGAAAAGGTAAAGTAGAGTCTCACTATTCTGTACACTTACTAATTCCTTTGTAACTGCCCAGTCTTAAAAAGAACACTTAGTAACAGAAATTCATTGTTTTAAGGTTGTATAGTAACATATAGTTTAGTAGTATATTGAAGAGAAGATTTGGTCAAATATTTCTTATTTTGTAATGAGAGAATCTCTAAAGATTCTGTGGCTTCTTTGAAAGTCTAACAAAAAGTCCTAACTGTATGCACTCACCTTCCATTCTTCTGTGGCCCGGCAAGTAAATGGCCATTTTGTTTCAAATGTGGCTTAACAAAGAACTGTATTTCTTTTTTCCTGTTGGGAATTTCTTTGCTTCCTTCCTTGTCCAAATTCTTTCTCCATTCGATCCTTTCTTGAGATGTCATTTTTAAACCAAATGAGAAAATAGAAGACCAAGAGATACTTCACTTGCAAAAAGATCCCCTCAAGTAATAAAAATAACTTCCAACCTACGATCATTTACTTTGGTATCTATATGGTGTATGTGCTTCTCTGACTTTTTGAATACCTTTAATTCTCCAGAAGAGGTAGAGCTGCTATTGTGACAACATGGAAAGTTCAATAGATTTCTGCAGTGAACAGTATTGCCCTCAGCAACTGAGTATTTTTGACACAAAATTGTTAAAATCTACCCCAAAACTGACTGAAGTAGAACTGCATAGATAAAGCCTTCCTGTCACTTCAGAGCTTGTTATTGCATAGAAAGCAAGAAAGTTCCTGCAGTGCAAGTTGGGCATAATAAATTACAGTAATTCAAACTAAACTGAGGAACTAGTTAGCTATAAAACTGTTCAATTATGGATTAAAACCAGAAATACTTCAGTTAGAATGTGTCCAAATATGCTGATTTGACAGTGAAGATGCCCCACTGCTTAATTCCTTTAGCGTTACTCTTCCATACCTTGCTATGAATTAAAATCATAACTGAGGCTCACATATAAGTAAAACTGTGGTCTAGACCTTTTAAGACTTTAAAAAAAAAATTGTTAAAGCTTAGGGTTCTTTTTTCCTAGAATTGTAACTATTTCTTACCCACAACTGGGGAAGAGGCCGTCCATATGTCCTTATTCTTTCACACTTGAGGATATAGTCAAGTTAACATAATTAAATGTATACAGGTGAAGATGCTGCAGAGTATGATGACATAGCAGAATTCAACAGCAGAATGTGCTCTTTATAGCTGCCAGCTAAGTTAATGAGAAATACCTTTATGGGTTATGCCTTGATTTTCTAGCTTGTTAACACCAGTGTTTGTTCCTTTCATTGTTTGTTTGATTTGTTGGTTGCTTTTTTTCTTTTAGAAATAACGTTTTAATGCTATATTTTGTGCCTTTTACCTCTCTGAACTTCTTGCACTGAAATCCATGGAACTGCCTTATGAATAAGTAGTGTTTCAACATAGGGGCTGTAGAATCTATAGCATAACTTGATCTGTATTTTATGTGAATGCACTCATATCTTTAATACAATTGAATTGCTTAACATCAATTAATATTTGTAGGTGCTATATAACTCTAGCGCAAGCTTTGGGAATGAACATGGGAGGAGCTCCAGCAGGACCAGCTGGAACTGGTAAAACAGAAACAACGAAAGACATGGGAAAGGCTCTGGGAAAATACGTAGTAGTCTTTAACTGCTCTGATCAAATGGACTTCAGAGGTTTGGGTAGGATTTTCAAAGGTAAGATTTCTTCAAGCAGCATAGAAAAGACTTCCACAGGTCATTTAGCAGGCGCAGGTAGAGCAGGGTGCTCAGTACCTTTTTCGTGTTGGGTTTTGACTGTCTCCAGAGGTGGACGTTCTGCAACACCTCTGCTCAAGTGTTTTGACCATTCTCATTTTCATGTTTTTATATTTCCAATGACTTGGAATTTTCCACATTGAAACACGTGTCCATTGTCTCCTCTTCTTCCTCTGCAACTCTGAGACAAGCCTGGCTCCAGTTTCTCAGCTCCTCCTATTACCTAGTTGTAACAGCAATAGGCGTTTTCCTTCGCTTTCACTCCAGGCTCAACAAACGCTGCTCTCTCAGCCTCTCCCTCTGTGTCATGTCCCCCCTCCAGCCACTGACCATCACAGCAGCCACTTGGTGCACTCATGTGAATATATCAGTGTCTCTCCCCTACTGGGAAACCCCAAAGTGAGCATGGTACTCCAGCTTCTACCTCACAAGTGCAGAGCAGAGGTGAACAGTGATATGCCTCACCCTGCAGGCTGCACTCTTGCCCAGTACACAGCTGGCTTCCCTTGTTACAAGGGTAGAGCTCTGATTCATGCTTAATTAGTTGTTAAATGGAGTAGCAGGTAATTTTCTGCAAAACTGCTTTGCAACCGGTCAGCACAGAGCTTGTACTGCTGCATGGAGTTATTCTGTTCTAGGTAAGGGACTTGAACTTCATGAGATTTCTGCCATCTCGTTTTTCAGAGTAATGGTATTGTATGTATTGGGAAGCAAGGGGCATAAAAGTGGCTGAAGCTGTGGGTTTATAAACATATTGCCCATTTGAAAGTAATGAAAATTTTAGAAAATCTTTGACTGACAAAATTAATGACAGAATGTCTTTCTTTAAAGGGATTTAGCCTTAACTGCACAACATGAATAAACCCGGAATGACTTGCCTAATTTATTCACAATTAAATAGCAAGCTTTCAGTATACATTCAAGAAAAGCATGGCTTACTGGTACTTTAATACCATTTGGGAAAAAATGCTGTTAGAAACTTTCTTATAAAACATTGTGAAAAGAAATACAATTCTCATAGGTGTTACTACATACATGTTACTTTTCCAAACAGAAATTAGGCAGCTGTGAAAATAATCCTGTACAAAAATATTCTTGTTATTAATATAGTACTTCTAGATTTCTCTTTTCATTTATTTTTCTTTCTCTGGGTTTCTCTCTTTCTTTCATACACATATCCACACTTTGAATGTTGTTAATATCCTGTACTATTGCATGAGAAACTTGTTTAGTGGGAACTTAAAATGGTAAAATAAAAGCCATGACATTTTTTTGGTGACATTTAGGACTAAAGTTTTGTAGCTTTAAGTCACTTATTTTAAATTTTTTTGACTAACAGTGTAGCTTTTCGAAAATAATTGAATGGTGCTCTACAATAAAAGGCTACATTCACAGAATGATCTGTACAAAATATTTACCAAGTGCCCCAACTTATCAAAGTATTTTTTTCGGACTTTCACTTTTAAGCATTGTGTATAAATCAACTAATATTAATTCACACAGATATGGAAATAGGTGGATTGAAGAAAGGTAGGCCTTGACCACAGGGTAATAAATAAAACTAATATGATTTAATTATTTGCAGGAAAAGTAATTTAGTTCAGATATTCAAATATGCATGAAGGACAAGAGGTGATATTTTTTCTTTCCCTGTTTTAGGTCTTGCACAGTCTGGATCTTGGGGATGTTTTGATGAATTCAACCGAATTGAGTTGCCTGTCTTGTCAGTTGCGGCACAACAGATCTATATTATTTTAACAGCAAGAAAAGAAAAAAAAAAGCAGTTCATTTTTGCTGATGGAGACTGTGTAGATTTAAATCCAGAATTTGGAATTTTCCTAACTATGGTAAGTGTAGTAATAATTTTAAAGTGACAAATTATACTACATAGAAGTTAGGTGACAAGGTGAAGACAAGTGATTTTATTAATAAAATGATGTCACTATAGAATTAGACTGAAGTGCACAGTACATAAATAATATGATTATTCATGAATGGCGCGCTTTCATTTTGACTTTAATACAACTGAAAGGGTTCGATGACCCTTCATTGCTGTATTGCTATTCACCATGCAGACTAAGAGTTTGAGAGGCCAACGGCAATCCAAGATTACTTTATGGGAGATTAAAATTATAATAATTGATAGGCAAGACTTTTAACTCTGAAGTGCTCTAAGTATTTACACATGCATTTATTTTTATTGAACAATAAAAAGGCAGCTATTTTGACTGTTGTAAATAATTATTTATAAATTTTGACTGTTGTGAATATTTATAAAAAAATGCATAATGATGCATTATGTTTTCTTATTTAGAATCCTGGGTATGCTGGACGTCAAGAACTACCAGAAAATCTCAAAATTCAGTTTAGAACTGTCGCAATGATGGTTCCAGATAGACAGGTATAATTCCTGAACAAACTGAAAGGAAAAATGTATTTTAATTTGCTGTCCTATCTTCAGGAGAAACTAATGGAATTTCTACAAATAATTGTATTTCAGATAATTATAAGGGTTAAACTTGCAAGTTATGGATTTATTGATAATGTGGTCTTGGCTAAGAAATTCTTCGTTCTTTATAAACTTTGTGAGGAGCAGCTCACTAAGCAGGTAATATTATGTATTCCCTTTCTCTTTGTCTTCGTATTCACACAGTAAAACCTCCTACTTTTCATGTTATCCAGATTGTTTCTGAAACATCACTTCCATACCTTTTACAACATATTGAGTTACTTTAAATATAAATTAAACAAATACCTCTGTAAAATTTCTGAATAAATTGCTACATTAATTCATAAATATGTTGTCATATATGCACCTTTTTTTGTTAAAAATGATGCTTTTTAGTTAGTTGCAAGTGCATGAGGTTCTCTGCTTAGACACGTCAGCCAGAAAAAATTATCCCAGTCATATAAATTGTCTGTAAAAGTTATCTAGGGCTAGGGTAAATAGTTGGAAGTTGGAAATTGGAAACTGGAAACTACAGGAGAAATGTCTAGTTCGATTTAAGTTACTCATGTCCCCACAGCACTGCCTTGATCTGAAGTCTGTGCTTTAAGATGCCTTGGTTGGAAAGACATAGTCTAGAGTGGAACTATTAGTATTTTAGAACCCTGCTATTCACAGCTATAAAATATTTGCTATATGGCATGATAAATGGTTAAATCAATTAAATTTAAATTAGAAAAGAAAAACCTTATAGCACACACACATCTTCCTGGAAACACCTTTATTATCCTTCATCTACTTGAACAGAATAATTCCTAAACAACAGCAACAATTCCTATTTTAGCTACCTTTTCCAGGCAGGACAACTATACTGTACAATATGCAAGTAAAGCTTGACATGTTGATGAAATAAAGCCAGAGAACTTGTTACAGATACATAAGCCTTCTTCCACTCTCTAGGTCCATTATGACTTTGGTCTGAGGAATATCCTTTCAGTATTGAGGACTCTTGGAACTCAAAAGAGAGCAAGACCAACTGAAGGTGAATTAAGTATTGTTATGAGAGGTTTAAGAGATATGAATCTGTCTAAGCTGGTAAGAATCTAATTTAATATTTTAGCACTATGTATAGGCAAGATGAATAGATATTTCATGGGTTTTCTATGAGATTAGAAAAAAATTCAAACATTCTTTTCTTTAAAAATCGAAACATGATAACCTTCATGCTATCATTAAACAGCATAAACAGAGTTTATTAGACTCGTAAAGAGTGTTCATTATGCAAACTTTCAAACAGATTAATAGTGGCTTACCTGTGCATGTGACTTTCAGTGTACTGACTTGTGCCCAGACTGACCACTGTACCATAAGTAAATTGAGTAATGAGTATCCACTGAATCAGACTTTTAAAGATTTCTTTCCAGATAGGGTGTTCTTTCCAATATATGCTGCAAGTAGTTTACAAATCAATTTTATAAGTAGATTCCAGTGTCTACTCAGCGGCAAATTTCTTCCAATTCCGAATTTCTCTTTTGCATCACTTGTGGGTGACATTTTCAAAATGCTGTTTTTGTAGCAAGCTCTCCTGTTAGCTGTCTGTAAGCATCTGGATTTAGAAAGTACATTATTACTGCTTATTCTTTTAAAACAGAGACTAATGTTGCTTTGGAAACATTCTTTGGATAACCTTTCTTTAAACATTTAACATTTTTTGTTTCAGATAGATGAAGATGAGCCTTTGTTTCTCAGTCTGATCAATGATCTCTTCCCGGGGTTGCAGTTGGACAGCAGTACCTACGATGAGCTTCAGGCTGCAGTAGCTCATCAGGTTGAAGAGGCGGGGTTGGTTAACCATCCACCATGGAATCTTAAACTTGTTCAGGTAAAACTTTTTTTTATAAAATGTTCTTCGCAATCAGGAGGCAGAACAGCGTGTTTGTGGCTAAACCACTGTCTTACCCAAGAACCTGCACATCTAATATGGGAAAAACTAAAGGTTGTGTGTGCACCCCACTGAGGAAGACCAATGCAAGGGACTTGCACTGTGGTGCCTGTAGATCTTCGTCCTGGACTGATACAAGCCTTTATTCTGCTTGCAGAGGAAGAACTGTATATGCTTCATCTTACAAGATTTTGTCACCCGGGAGGACTACCACTGTTTTGTGCCATTCAGTTCATTCATGCGCATATAGGCAGACTGACACTTCCACAGCAAACCTAATGTTAATATTAAAAGACAAATAGAAAATTCAGTAGAGAACTCTCCTGAAACAAAACCCATACACAGTTCTGGAGAAAGTGCAGTCCCTATGTTTGTTTCGTATACTCAGGTATCTCAGCACTGTAGTGATTAAACATACTTCTGTTGCACTAATGTTTTGCTACTACTAATTTTTCCTTTCGGATAATACAGAAAACCCTTTTTTAAATCTGGTAAAACTATTTTCATTTGCTTTAAAAAGTTTAGGTAAGATTTAGTTCTATGACCTGTTCACAGTAAACTTGCTTAATGCTAAGAAGACTAGGAACTGAAAATATGTACTATTCCACAAAACACTAAAATTCAGCAAATGCATGCAAAGTTCAATCCTGAGCATATAACTCGTATGTCTAATACGTCTTAATCACTGCTAAGTGCAAGCAAAAATTTTTCTAAAGCATGATTTTTTTTTAATTTTAATTTTTTAATTGAAATATTTTATTTTGATTTTGTTAATAGTTGTATGAAACTAATCTAGTACGTCATGGGTTGATGACACTTGGACCTAGTGGATCTGGAAAAACGATGGTCATAACTATATTAATGAGAGCACTCACAGAGTGTGGCCAACCTCACAGGGAAATGCGCATGAACCCCAAAGCTATTACTGCTCCTCAAATGTTTGGAAAACTAGATGCTGCAACTAATGACTGGACAGATGGAATCTTTTCTACTCTGTGGAGGAAAACACTGAAAACCAAAAAGGGTATGTAAATATTTTCCATGTGGCATCATAAAAATGTATCTTGAATGGTATATTGAAAAAAGCATATTTAATTCACAAATGTTCCTCTTGAGGAAAACCATAAAGAACAGAGATGAGATTACAGGTCACCTCTTAAGAAAGGACACCAGTTTAAAAATGTATTATTTCAGTAGTATACTACATTAAAAAAATGATTGTTTTCTTTGCAACTTCAATTCTACAGTGTAGATGTGTTACTTGGAAGCTGATAAGTCATAAATTAGAGTAACTTGTTCTAATGGCACTAATTTATAATAATGTTATTCCCATGGTTTTACATACATTGATTGCCCGTACTTATATTGCAATATTTTAGGACTGGCATACTGAAATTTCTTTTCACAGTGTTTCATTTGTATCTGAAAAAAGCAATACATTAAAAAAGGGAATTCTTCTATGGAACCTTCCTAGAAGGATGCTAATTTTAAAAGATAGTTGAATTTCTCAAATTGGAAATGCATATGTTTTCTCTACTGGAAATTTTCTATATTTCAAATGAAGCCAGAATTCTAAAATTTAATTGCAAAACCTAGGTATTTACATCTATGTTTGTATTTCAAAATAGAAGAAAAACAACCAGATTTTAAGAACAGATGAGTGAGCATAGTTTTTATTAACTTGTGAGGGATCTGTAAATATTCAATTTCTCTTGCTTAGTTGCCCAAAGAACCCTTATTTTAGTGACAAAATACTAAATACCCCAACCTCCCCGTGCTTCCCTGTAGTAGGGTTGGGGCAGGAGGAAGAAGGAGGAAGAGTTAGATTAGGTTGTGAAGAAAGAGGTTGAATCTTGGGGAAGAAAAGGGAGTGGGGGAAAGGCGTTTGTGGTGTTCGCCTTTGCTTCTCGTCATCCAAATCTATGTTAATTTGCAACAAAAGCAGTCAAATGATCTGCCTGTCTTTATCTCAGCCCGCAAACATTTTCACCTTATTCTTTCCCTCTGTCCTGTGGAGGAAGGGGCGAGAGAGAGTAGCACAGTTTCGATCTGGTAGCCAGCCAAAGTAACAAATATTCAACACTATAAAGATATATTTTTGCCTTCATTTGCTACTAATTGTTTCAAAAATATTTCCTTAACTAAGTATGCAGTTTATTCAGTAATGAGCATCCATGGAGATGGCAGAAACTACAATAAATAAAATAAATTTGTATACAATGTTTTAAGTTCCAAACCATCACTTGTACACTTATTTTCTTGTTTTTTTCAGCAATGTGATATTATGAACTATCTCTCTTTTGATTATTTTTTCCAGGTGAAAATGTGTTTCTGATTTTAGATGGTCCTGTAGATGCAATCTGGATTGAGAATTTAAATTCAGTTTTGGATGATAACAAGACCCTTACTCTAGCAAATGGAGATAGAATTCCTATGTCTCCTTCATGTAAACTGTTATTTGAGGTCCACAACATCGAGAATGCCTCTCCAGCAACAGTTTCTCGAATGGGTATGGTCTTCATCAGTTCTTCTGTCCTCAGCTGGAGACCAATATTGCAAGTAAGATACTCATTGCTGGCTGCTCCTTATTACACCTTGCAATACATTTTATACAGAACATTATTGTGGATGTGTCTTTCAGGCATGGCTGAAAAAACGTTCTGCTCAAGAAGCTGAACTTTTGCAAAGTTTGTATGACAGAATCTTTGAACCAGCATATGTATATATGAAACTAAACCTTAACCCAAAAATGGAACTTCTGGAATGTAACTACATTATGCAGGTAAAACAGATACTGTATGAGTCTGTATGAATTGGCTGACAATAGTAAAGGTGCAGAAATAGAAAGGACAACATTTGATAGCCATAAACTTTAATTTGAAAATGTTGTCTCCTGACAATGAAAAGCTTAAACTCAGTATTTTTTTCTTAGGCAATATAAGAGAGAGTGTGAAGATGTGCAGAACAAAATTTTTCTTCTCTGTATCACCTCATACCTAGGCTAGTTTTCTAATGACTGGAATGTGCAGGCTTCAGTAAATTTCCAGAAGCGTATGTTTAACAAGTTAGTGAACACATTCTGATTTTTTTAATACCAAAAAAGTTGTGGTATCTCTATATCTCTACTTGTAGTGTCAGCAGAGATAGAGAAGAAATCTATTTATCTTTCTATCTTCAGATGTAAGAGATGTTGTTCTGTCCACCAGCTCTTTCAAGGTCAATGTAGCAATTTTTGCCTCTCCCTTCCTATCAGTTGGAATTCTACTTTGCGTGGAGTCCAAACTATATCAGTGATTTATTAATAATATAAATATGTGTTTGGCAGATTTTGCAAGACTGTCAGTCCTGTACCGCACATCTCCAGTTGATTTGTTTATGAGTCTGTTGTCATCTGCGAGTTCTGTTTCCAGACTTCCCATTTGTCCATGTAATCTCACTGTTATTTTGACACACTCATAAAAAATTCAGTAGTGCCCTTGAAGAAGAGTCTAGACAAGATAATGTTTTAGAAAACACTCCAGTTTAATGTTAAACTAGTGAATTTGCACCCAATATCTTGTTCATTAGAGAGTTAGCTTCAGATTCTCTAGATTGTGAAGTATGTTACTGCAAACTAATAGCCACAGTAAATGCTGGAGAGCTTAACTGTGCAGTATCAAATGGAATTAGGGTATCTATAGAATTGAAGTCCACAGGCAGGAGCTATGGAACTTGCCGCTTTTATGACATGCAATGCACAACATTTTTGGGAGAGTTATTATTTTTCTTCTACATTTCTTATCTGTGAAACCTCTGACTGAACTGAGCTTGTCTTCATGGAAGACTTTTCCCATGACCAAAAGTTTCTTTTATTTTTGATTAGCGCTTGTTAGGAAGTGTCAGCAAGTCAGTGCTCTACTCATACTGACTGATCAGGGAAATATTTCCCTGATTTAAGCTGTTATTGAATGTTTCTTTGTGTGAATGAGAATCTCCAGTAAGTTTCTGTCACATCTGTGACAAAGTAAATAACTCTTAGTAGGCCTCCATGCTTGTGTTATCAGAGAGCCAGTGACACCAGAGATTTTACCATACTTGAACGTTAAGATCCCAGTTTTGCCATAAATGGTCTCTGTGCAGAAGCCCTGTACCTCATCAGCCTCCTGATTTGTTGGGTCTTATGTGTCTTTAGTAATTGTAGGATTCAGGACATGCTGCTTCTGTTTAGGTCATACATTTTCAAAAGTTACAACCAAATCAAAGCAGTTGCATCTGGCAGACTTGTATTTGAGTTCTAAAGCTCGGTTTAGGATGTTCACCCAAACATGCCCATGTACCTGATTATCTGCCATTTGTAAGCATTCACAATTTAAGCTGCCTATGCATGTACAGTGGCTTTATAATGGTTTCATACAAATGTGATCTCACCTTTTCTTTCCTCCTCGTAATTTCTACTGACTTTCTAACTCTTTATGCATCCTCTGGCCCACTTCATTAGGTAGACAAATACGATTTACCTTAGGAGATTCAACACCAGGTTTTTGTTTAGAGTTATCCTACCTTATGAGCCTATTGGAAAACTCAGTAAACTTGTAGCTAAAGGAGATCTGGTTGATAAAGCCTGCATGAAGGATCAAAGGTGCTTGGCATCGTTCTTTACCAGGGATTTACATGGATGCTAAATAGTCATAGCAGAAGATAGGAGTTTCATTTCTAGATAAACAACCTATTGGAAGATAGGAGATGTGTGACTGGATTATCAGCTCTTAGGAAGGACAGAGGTTATCACTGGTCCTGAGGCACCTTTGCTGGGATCAGTGCTGTTCAAAATGTTCATAAACAATTTGGAAAAGTTTTAGGTGAAGAAATTTATTGACGATAGGAGATTATTCAGGGTATTAAGGACGAAACAACTAACCATGAAGAACTGTAGACAGACTTTATGAGACTGAATAAATAGGTAATAAAATGGCAAATGAAATTCAGTGAAGATAAGCATGAAGGAGTTCACACAGGAAGAAAACAAACTGTTCAATGCCGTGAATAGCAGACCTATGGGACATCTTGCCAAAGGTTGTAATAGACAATAAAAGTTTATGTAGGCTCAAGACAATTCTTGATATTTTCAGGGTGGAAAAAACCACATAGGACTATAAAACCTGAAAAAGTGTGTATTGTTCAGAAAGTCACAAGCCAAAGAGGGTACCAATGGGAAGTGCTACCCCAATACCACCACAAGCCAAGAGAGATTTTTTGCTTTTACTCTTCTGCACTTTTGGTCACGATTGCAAACGAATTGCTGGGCAAGCATTAGAAGTATGTGTTACTGTATTACTTCCCACCCCAAGTATGAGATGCAAGACAGCGTAAGGAGTACTACTTCCAAGAGCTGACTGAAAACCTGTTTCACTGTTAAAAAGACGTATTTTGAAACAATGAGCTGGACACTGTATAGAAGGGGAGTAAAATGGGGTTACCTAAGACGGTGAAACACCTGAATGCATAAGCAGCATCACAGAATTGTAGATAGCAAGTTACTATTTTTCTAGAATCTGGACTCTAGTTCCTTAGAAACAGACTGAAGCAATCACATAATAGAATATTTTAATCTATTTTTTAAAAACAAAAAGAATAGACGTTTATGTGAGAGATACATAAATTGACCATAATTGAGATAAATGCATCAGACAGATGCTGAAAATTCTTCCATGCTTAAAAACAGAAGGAAATGGCTATGCTTCTCCTACTCTTGGAGTTTTGAATATTATAAAATCCCTTAAAAACCTGTTTTGTTCCCCTAGCTCATAAATGACATTTATTATGTAGGCATAATTTAAAAGGATAATTGATGATCAAACTGCCTAAGTAATTTGAAAATTTTGTCCAGTTTTATATAACTATCTTTAATAAATTTTGTTTGGTTTGTTGTTCTGAATTTTACATTTGGGGTTTTTTTTGTAATCTGTATTGATTTAAATTTTGAATACATGTAAATTATGAATTTGCATGCATATATAGGTTAATAAAAAGTGATTATATAATATGTTCTAAATGCATATTTTTAAATATTTTCAGTCTATTAATCTTCTGGAGGGCTTGATTCCATTGAAGGAAGAACGTGGTGTATCAGCTACACAGAATCTGCCTAAGTTGTTCAACTTTGCAATAATGTGGAGTTTAGGAGCCCTTCTGGAGCTGGACAGTCGAGATAAACTTGAAGCCTTCATCAGAGCTCATGATAATAAATTGGACTTACCAAAAATCTCCCCTGGCACCAATCAAACGATGTATGAGTTTTATGTTAGTAATCATGGTAAGAAAAAGAACCAATATTGCTTTTTATACTGTCATTTTAAAACTCTGTTACTCCTTTAGTCCTTATTATACAATCATATGAGTTGTTTGGCAGCGCAGTACCAGCACATCTGTGTTGGTCAGAGACAAGAGATAGAGTGCCCACTGCTAACATTTTCTTATTTCTTTTTGTTTTAATTTCTTTCTTACAAATTACTTTTCTATTAATTTAGCCCGCCAACAATTTTTAGATAATTTGTGCTTAGGCTGGTTTAGTCTAACTTAATATTATTTTATGTTTAATTTTCTTACAGCTGGTAATTATTGTTAAAGGAATAAAATCTGATTTTAATTTTGCTTAGTAATTATTACTCATGTTTAATAATCGGTCATAAGTCTGAAAGGTTATAGAATTATAAGAATAGTGAGATATTGTGATTCTTGATATTTTGAATAGTGTGCTATTTTCCAGAACAATTTTTTTTAGTTTAACTAGCACACACAACCAATGTCACCAAAAACTTACTATTATGACAGAGTATGTTCTCTTCTGAAGAAATTAATTTCTCTTCTATCCAAATTCACTTTTTTTTTTTGCCAGCAACACTGATTTAGTGTACACATATGCAATCCATATTCTCATGTTCTGTAATTTTTCATCAGCAGTGTGAGAATTAGTTTCTAGGTAAATATTCTTTTGGGGTTTTATTTAGATAAAATAAATAATAACAATTATAATAAATATATAAATTTAAGAAATATGCCTATATTTAGTAGGACTGTAGGCTAATTACAGGTCAGGACTAAGAATGTCCTTTGTTATGTGCATTTTTTAGCTGGATTTGAGAAAATATATCCCTTTTTATACCTTGTAGTATTTTACCCATAATATCTATTTTTTAAAATTTTTGTCTTAATGAAATATTGAACATTATCAGAATATCACAAAATTTTCTGCTTTTTTTTTTTTTTT
>VZRS01012641.1:415175-546485 GCA_013398055.1 Ifrita kowaldi
TTTTTTTGTCATTTCAGGTAACTGGGAGCACTGGAGTAAAAGAGTTCAGGAATTTGTTTATCCAACAGATCATGTCCCAGACTATGCATCTATTCTGGTTCCAAATGTTGATAATACCAGAACTCAGTTTTTGATAGACACAATTGCAAAACAAAAGAAAGTAAGTGCAGAATTACTTATTTAAGTATATACCTACCTTATGAAATAAATAGAAAACTACTTGAAAAGTAACAGAATTGTACAATAATTCTTCATCTTCTCTGTCTCTAGTCATTGCTTCCCAGGTGCATCATTCTATTGTTTTTGGGTTTTTTTTCTTAACATGGATCCTCTGTAATTATTCTGTGCATGAGCAAACCTTTAAAATATAAAGGAAGGAATTTATAGGAAGCCTTCTTAGGATCATCCACTAAAAGAGACTGTGGAAGTGGATATGTTGGAAACTGAAAGGAATCAGGCAACTGGAAGAAAATCCTCTGGCACATTCTTGCTTCTTCCTTTCTCCTTTAACTCTGTAAAAATTTTTCTTGGAGGATCCATGTGGGATGAAAAACACGGTCTCAGTGCATATGGAGGCACAGGAAAAACCTATCAGAAAAATATATCATTTAAAAATAGACACAGAAACTATTCTTTTCTCAAAAATAAGTTTGTTATGCGTATGTAAGTTTTGATATTACTTACGTGATTCAAGTATTTGTTACAGGCTGTTTTGCTCATAGGAGAACAGGGGACTGCAAAGACAGTCATGATTAAGGGATATATGAAGAGATATGACCCAGAAGAGCATTTGTCAAAAAGTCTAAACTTTTCATCTGCCACAGAACCATTTATGTTTCAGGTAAAAACATAGATTTTGAACAGTCTTGCATACCATTTCCTTGCTAAGTGTATAAAGGGTGCATTCTAAAGTTCTTTTTCCCCTAAGTTACTTCAACACTTCAGAAAATTCTATCAAAAATACTTTTTGCAGACCAGAATAAAATATAGCCACTCACATAGAGATACATATATTCATGATTGCGCTGTGGTTTTTCCTCATGTAATTCTAAGAATCGATTTTTTTTCTGAAAAAATTTTTTGCTTTGATTTTCTTTTTGGATTTTGGGTTACACTTTTTTTTTCTCGATTCTTTAGTATGTAGCATTAATTTTTATTTTTGTTAAATAAAGAACAGATTTCAACTTGTAGATAATGTTATTTTTCCTCAGCTCAGGAGTAACTACAGCATCAGAAATTCAATCTTTAAAGAGCTTTAGCACAACAACTTTGTAGAAATTTCTCTTTCCCAATGTAACTGGTAATAATCCATATAAATAGAAAAAAATGCTGTACATAGTTTTCTCAAGTGACTGAAGGGATGTTTTATAACACTGTGCTGTGATTTGGTATTACTAATTTGCTATGATTGATTCTGTAAGTTTAATTCCCTTCATTACCAATTCAATGCAATGAATTCATGGTGACAAACCTCTGGTAGGAAAAATAATTCATTTTGGAATATTTCTTAACTGAAAAATCTATTTGTGGAATAACCCTTACAAACTCCATTCTGAAACCAGGCATATTTTCTAAGAAGTTAATGTAAATGTTATTAAGAAAATGGTGAAAAATAATGGATTATACTCCTATTTTTAAAAAAAACCTCCAGACTCACAGAATGGCTGCTGAGTTTTTCCCACCAGGTATTCTTATGTGTAAGATCTCTGGTCACAGTTTGTGTCAAAATGAGACAGAATAAGGCAGCCATCCATTCATGCATGCAAGACTTATTGAACTGTCAGTGTCTCTGTCCCAGTGACCTTTACCAAGCGTGTTATGGGTCCTGAGAACATTACCGTCTTGAAAACAAGTCCCAAACTTGCTCCTCTCTGGTACAGAGGGTGTGTGAGAGGACCCTTGGTGTGTCTTGTCTGCTGCAGTCCTGCAGCACCTAAGAAGAGGGGCTCTCTCAGCAGCGAGTTAGCTCAAGGTGTGATTCACTCTGCTCTTTTCCAATGGAGAGATGGAGCAGAAAAACAGATTAAATGCTTCTAATCACTCAAAAGAGTTACACTCAAGTTATTTTTTTTTAAATTTTAAATCACCATTCTGAGGATATTTGAAAGATTGTGTGATTTTGGAGGCATTAGATGTGCTACAAAGTTCTTGATTTCCTATGTAATCATTTAGCAGTTTCTCTTTTCCACCTTAATCATGTATTCTAAGTCTGTATCTTAAAATACTCATCAATATCCTGTTGTAAAAATGGGACAAAAACATTGGACAAAACATGTATCTATTTTCTGTTTCAAGAATACTACTAATACTTTTACCTTTATGACAGCACACGCTACATTACTCATGTAGGATGACAATAGTGCTTTTAGAGAGAAAACATTGCTTGTCTAAGGAAAGCACCTGGTACCATCTTGTAAGGCGGTTTTTTCTGCCATTGTTTATGTATCTTTAGAAAGACTGCGGAGATGTAGAACTTTGAAGAAACATTTCAGTTATATATCAATCTTACTTGTCTATTGCATCCTCTTTCTTGCCACAAAAATATTAAAATTCTGCATTGCATCACTCACAAGATCTGGGAAATCATAACAAAAGGAATCTAAGTTGCCTCTGTGTGTTCTGCAGTTGTATTGCAAATATTAAACAATTGATATTAGTTAGGGGAATGATAATGCTGATAATGAAATAGTAAGTTCTAAGTTTGGAAAATTTTAAAAACTTCTCTACTATCCAGAGGTGGGTTGCAGAACAGGAGTTGGATTCCTTAGGAACTGGGTTCCTTAATACTAGAATTAAAGATGAAACTGCTAACAAAAAGAGGGAATCATTGGCTAAGTGCTGTAGCAGGTTTTTCAACAATGCATTTTAAATATTGTTGCTTTAGATATAAAATGAGAACTTTCTTTACATTTTAGAGGACAATGGAGAGTTATGTGGACAAACGTGTTGGAAGTACTTATGGACCTCCTGGGGGCAGAAAGATGACGGTTTTTATTGATGACATCAATATGCCATTTATCAATGAATGGGGAGATCAGGTGAACTTTTTTAATATTTAATACTTATTCTCAAAAAGTGCTTTTTCTATATATACACACATGGGAATCAGTGGACTTCTTAAAAATTTTAATTAACTATTAGTTATTAGAAATGCTTTCTAATTATGGTACACTCACACACAAAAAATGGAGAGCAAATTAGATTTACTGATGAGACGTAATATAATGATGCCATATTTTACATTATCTCCACTTCCTTACTTTTGTAAGACAAAACAAAAATCAGCACTGTACTAAAGTAGCATATTATCAATTTCAAAATTGGCATTAATCTGAGAGCACCAATAAATAAATTTCTGCCAAGTGAAAGTGCAATACCTTGGATAGAGAAATAAATGATGTGAAAAATACAAGGCCTCCACTAGGTCCCACATTATGGCCCCAAGATATGGTTGAAATATTTTTAATTGGGGTAATGATTTGTGACTGGCGCTATATATCATGTTGGTTTTGGTGGGGTGTGTGAGCACATACATAAGGCTAGCTGAATATGGTTGGAGCAGTTGCTGTGGGGCAAACTCTGGAGCTGTAGAGTGGAATGTAGAGTGAATAACCTTTCCAAAATAAACAAAAAAGAAGCGGTTGTTTTGCTTCAAAGGAGGCCCAAGAGCAAACTGAAAAGCATAGTTTGAACAACTGTAGCTGAATGTCCAGCAACAAAATAAGGAACACAACATTTTTTCCCCTAGTTTATTGCTTTAATTTTGTTTAGTTCAAAAGAATACAAACACATTTTCTTGATATTATATGGCAGTAGAGCTCTGAAACAATTTTCCTGCCATTTAAAAATCACATAGACCAAGATCTTCCATATGACTAAGGAAGGTAGTTTAATCTGTTTTTAGATTAAGGTGACAATATCTCTCTATGGATTAGTAGAATTACAAAAAGAAGTTAAATTATCATGGTGTATTTTCCTCTTTTCTTGCATAAATTTCTAATTTGTACAACTTACATAAATTTACAGATAACAAATGAAATTGTCCGTCAGATGATGGAAATGAGAGGAATGTACAGCTTGGATAAACCTGGAGACTTCATCACAGTTGTAGATGTACAGATAATAGCAGCAATGATACATCCTGGAGGAGGCCGTAATGATATTCCCCAGCGTTTAAAAAGACAGTTTTGTGTATTCAATTGTACATTGCCATCCAACGCATCCATCGACAAAATTTTTGGTACTTTTTTCTCTTGTTTTAGTATAATCTATTTCTCTTCATAATGGACTTAAAATTTATAAAAATGTGCTCTCTTTCTCATTTTCATCATGCAAATTCGGAGTTCTTCCAGTAAAACAACTGAAGCTGTGGTACAGCAAAAATAGTGCTATGGAAGAGAAATGAAACCTTTTAAATGCTTGTCTCTTAACAAATATTAAGACAAACAAATATAAATAAAGTAATGACATCTCCTGGAAACTGTGACCACTGCTATTTCTGTGTAGGATAACATTCCACCTCTGCACTCTCTGAAATGCACTCTGTTGCTAAATTTCTCAATTCTGGTAACTCTGTCAATACAGGATATGGTGGAAAGCCAGACCTTACTGCCTGATGTTTCTATACCAATTCAGAAAAGCCACAGACAACAGAGAAAAATAATTTCATCTGTAATTTAAAATTATGTTTTACTAATTAATGTTTTAAATAAGCACCTATTTGTCTTGCTCACAACCCACCTTATTATATCCTACAACCTTAGATTAGTTGTTTATTGCATTTTATATTTTCAGGTATAATTGCCTGTGGATACTTTCATCCCTGTAGAGAATTCAACAGTGAAGTATGTGACCTGGTGGAAAAATTGGTCTCAACAGGAAGAATATTGTGGCAGAGGACAAAGGTATAAATTCAGGGGAAGTTGTATCTCTGAATAGAGTGATAATTGATTTAATTTAGGCAACTATTCCCGAAGATCATACCTATAAGAAAAACCCAAATAAAAAAACAAACCACCACAAAAACAAACAAACCACCTCTCCCCACCACACTGCCCTCCCCCACACCCCCCCAAAAAAAAAAAAAAGAGCTAAGAAAACAGAGAAAGATGGGCTACAATGCTTTGGAGATGAAATCTGGAAAATATCAGATTTCAGTATACAAGACAGATGAGTGGAAATGTCAGTCCATTAATTCGTATAAGTTAATTCATGTTAACCAAAGCTTTAATCTCCATAGCTAATGAACAGGGAGTGAAATTCTTTGCAAATTGTAATTTTTAATTTATAAAGCCAGAGCAACATGTGAAACAATTAACTGTTGTAAGTCTTGGCGTTCTACATTTAGTGATAGATCCTGTTTTCAAACAATTAGATGCTCTTGGTTACTTCTTATAAAGAGTTTTCACACAGTATTATGTGTGAAAATTAGTATTTTTGTTATTTTTATGTTTTATATGTGTTATTAATGATAAAGTTATAAATTTTATTGTTATTGATTCTTTCTAGATGTTAGTGATTTTGAATATTAACAGTACTTTTCTTTAGGCAAAGATGTTACCTACACCATCAAAATTCCACTACATCTTCAACCTTCGAGACCTTTCTAGAATTTGGCAAGGAATGTTAACTATGAACGCAGAAGAATGCAAAACCACCAGTGTCCTTCTAAGACTTTTTAAACATGAATGTACCAGAGTAATTGCTGACAGGTATAATAATTATAGCATTTTATATTTAGTAGGTTTAGCCATTTACTTCATTTATGCATATACATCTATAAAACTTCTATATATGATAAAACTTATTAGGCCAATATGAAAAATTTTATCTTATTTTACATGCAGTCTGCATTGGGGTATTACTCCAACAAATATCACGCTATGTCCTGATAGATTAACCCAGTAATTGGATGGAAAACATCAAAATATGAACATATTATATATTGTAACCTAATTTTTTTTCCTTTTGGCTGCACTCAGCCAATTCCACTATTCAACCAATTTATGGTGTCCTAAATTTATACACATAGGATAATTTAAAATTGCTTTGCTCTCCTCACAGAAAAAAACAGGATTGCATGCTTATGACTATAAATTGGCCCATTTCCTATAAATCTCTTGCAAAATATTCATAAGACAGATATAGGTACGACCTGTATGTCTTGGAGACCAGTATTATTTTTCTGTTTATTGTGTTTCAATTTCTTGTGAAATCTTAGATGTAGCACTGTAGCTACCGCTAAAAACCTGACACATACCCACTACTACTGTGAGTAGTTATAATTAATACAGTTTTTTCTCACTCTGATGCCCTGAGAAATGGCCTTCATAATTTTTATAAAGTAATGTTTTATACTTAAAGCATTACATTTAAATATTGGCTCTTAAAAACAGTTATGTATATTTTCTTACACTTCATTGGCCTTATAAAGCTATCACAACATGAAAGGAATGACAAATACTTTGCCGTGGACACAAGAGGGCATTTTAGAATACTTTTGCTTTTAGTTACACCTAAAAGGTTTTGAATTGAAAAGTGATCAGGCATTACTGGCCATGACCAGAATGTTCTCAGTATTCAACATAGCTGCAAAACATTCAAATGGAATTCATCTATTTTAAGATGCTGATTGCATAAAAGCAGTCTGGAGTAGAGGACTTGGCATGGTAGCAGGCAAGATTAATAACATAGCAATAATAATTGCATTGTATTCAAGCACCATCAGCCTTAATTGTATTATTCAATTAATTTGTCACATAAAGGAAAGAAGTATAGAAGAAATATAAGGAGTTCCAGCTCTGTTTTTGAACTATAAGAGGGACAAAGGGAAACACTCCTAAGTATATGTTGATATGTGGACTTTGGCATGCATTCAGTTGAAACAGAAAAAACCCCTCGATATAAAAAACTTGGAGATGAATTGCACACTGCCAAAACTGGAGGATAAAACAACTGACCTCCATTTCATGTAAACATTAGGAACAATTCCAAACAAAACATAGACCATTGTCAAAAAGTTTTTGTTACCATCCCTGCCTGTATCTTCTAGAATGCCTCATTTTCTTTCATGAGAGCTCTGAGTCAGCTGAGAGAGCACATCTTTCTTTTCCCCAGAAGGTGCATTAACAAACCTTAATTAAGTTAAGAGTTAAGAGCCAAGGAAGATTGCTGTTATCATCAGTTTCAGTATCCCAGATGAACCATAATCTTGCTCACTTTTTCCTCTCATAAGATACAGATACTGAGTTCAGAACATGCATGCAGGAAATGTAAAAGGAAATCTTATCCATCAGCTGCAAAGAATATAAAAATAAAGGCCAGATTTTTCTGCTGACTTAAAAAGTTATTTCTCTGTAATTGGAGAATGCCTATTCACTGCAACATACTAGCAGTGCTGATATTTCTAACTGTCTGAATTATCATATATCATACAAACTTACACATTTGCTAAAATTCATGTCTATACATTCATATGTGCAACAGAGTGCTGTTGATATAAGATAGGGGGAAATGTTTAATTTTAATTTAAAGTTCATATCCAACCCACTAAGGCAGAAGTATTGTACAGAATCATACAGTGTATTATTTTCTGTTTCAAAGTTGGTAGCAATATCACTGGCATTTATTGATATCAATGTATTTTTTAAATTTGTTGTGGTAAATTTAAAAATGCATGGAAGATACGTATTTGTACAGATATGTTATATACTGCAAAGAGGGAGAGAGAAAGTGTAGTCATGCAGTCCCTGTTCCCATGCTGCTTTTAGATTTCCTAGTGGTTAATACTGTAACGTCATTACTAAAAACCTTCAACAACAGTGAAGTATACAATGCATATCTAGGCTGTCTCTGTAACAGTTCTTCAGTATAGCTTGTCTTATTTGAAAACTCAGAGCACTGGGCTTCTTCATGTTTGTTCTACTTTCCTCTCAGTTGCATCTCTGAAAAGAAAAAGTAAATATATGGGAATTATTTTTTTCAGTACTTTCACATTCACAGTTCGAATTAACTTTTTCTATGGATGAGCTGTACTTGTCTTTTATGTTTGCCAGTTACTCCTAAGTAGCATTCTTCATTGCTTCACAGATAATCACAGTCACAGATAAGCAGAGTAATCAAAGGTCTGATCTGTATTAAAATCCCATTGAATCTGTTAAGGGAAGCAGATAATGCTGTTTACACAATGAAATGTAGTCACTAGTATCTGTTTCCAGACTTTCATTAGTCCCCTCAACCCCAATGTGTATTCCTCTCTGCTAATTATGGGTTTTGGTGCAAGAGATGTTGAGAATGGAGTCAGGTTGTAGTGGCATATAGTACCTTCCTTTCACTGTTCCTTGTCTCATTGCAGTTTCATAGCCAGTGCTACAATATCATAAATTACACTGTTCTACTGCAGGCTGAAAGATGATAAGGCTCACTTAGCAATAGCTATTTGAGAAAGCATTCACCCTTTTTCATCCTTTCTCATCTGAAAAATTAAATGGTCTGTTGTTGTCTCGTTTTAGGTGAAAGTTGGAAAATCATATTATTTTGTTTTATATTTTACATCACTGACTATTATACTTTATAGTATGGAAGCATTTGATTTCTGTGAGTGTTGCCTAATCTGTTTCTGTGACTGCTGTGTATTATGTATCGTCTAATACATATTTTTCTTAAAAATTATAGAAGTTATGTCTTTTTGTTTTGTTTTTTTTACTCAGTATTTCATTACCTGTTTTCTCTCTATATAACTAGAAATATTTTTTGAAGGTTGTACTAATTTATGTTTTTTAGGTTTAATACACCTGAAGATACAGCCTGGTTTGAAAAAACTGTTGATGGAACAATTGAGGAATATGTGGAGGCAGATTTAAGCAAAGTTCTCCAAGCTGAACCATATTTTGTAGATTTTTTACGGGATGAGCCTGAAGCAACTGGTGAAGAACCAGAAGACGCTGAGCTTCAAGCACCAAAAGTTTATGAGGAGGTATTTAATTTTACACATAAAATACTGGGCACTGAAGTTTTCCTTTAATTATTAAGTATGTTATATTGCAGAACTCATATAATACAGAAATTTATTTGAATAGCTATCACATTTTTTCTGAAAATATATCTAGATTATCCTGATTAGCATGCAATAAATCATGTTAGTGATGTTAGATTTAATAATGACATATAAATGTGGTTTATTTGCTCCTGTTCTCCTTGCTTCTTTTTTTTCCCTCCACCATTAGCAAAAAAATTCTGCTTGAGCACAACTGAAATAATTATGGTGAATTAGCAAGATAATATCATTACACATGGCCAACACATAAAAATGAAATTTGTGTAATAATATCAGTGCAGTTTTAAAATTCTGAAGAGCCATACTAGTGTTGTTATGGATTTTTTTTTTTTTTTTCAGATTCCAAGCTATGAATTTCTTTGCAAGAAATTGCGGGCGTATCAGGGACAATACAATGAAAATATTAGAGGGTCATTTCTTGATTTGGTGTTTTTCAAGGATGCAATGACACATCTTATTAAGGTTTGGTATTGCTACTTTTTTATTACTTCAGCTGTTGCAACAGTGTTCCTTATTTGGGCAAGCTCTTCTTAGAGGACACGTTGTGAAAATCTTATCTTACCCCCAAACTGCTTTGCCATCTTTGTCCGGTAATTTTCAAGAACTAGCAAAGAACTACAGTCATTTTACCTGTTTGCATGTTTTATAATAAGTTCCTTATTTAAATATGTGTTTAAACTTCTATGTATTCAGATGGATGAAGGTTTTCCTTGATAGGAAAGGTGAGCCCATAAATAAAGACTTTTATAATGTGTATATAAAATTATTTTTAATCATTTAGAGTTCAGAGAACACTTCAAATGTATCTGCACCTGACAGGGGACCAAAACAACATGAGGTAGGATCTGATTGAATGAGAGACGTGAAAAGAAATATAAATTAGGGCTGCAATAGAATCGGTGTGTAGGGTAGAATTTAGGGTAGCGTGTAGGTCTCAACTAACAATCATTTGTTCTCCTATTCAGAAAGGAATATATAAGAAAAGAAGTCACCTGAAGTCAAAATCTGATTCATGGGGGTGAAATAAAGGCAAAGTATGAGATTTGTGTCTCAGGTTTAAGGAGTGTTATCTCAGGAATTGCTTTGACTGGATGGTCTGATTACTGAAAGACACACAGAAGTTGCAGTGAAACAAAAACAGAAGAAGGTGTTTTGTTCTTCTCTAGTTGACCTCAAATGAAGTAAATGTTTGTATGCTTGGCATTTAAACAGAAGTAAATAAATTTATTTTTAAATATAGTTCACATGACACTAGGTAAATTTCAGAAGACCTTGAAAATCTCTGACATTCCATTTTTATTGGCGAGTTTTAGCCAGAATATCCTCAATATGTAATTAGTGACAGGAGGGCTCCTTTCTACTACCCAAAGTGACAATTAATCTAGTCACCCTCATAATTTCATGTTTAGAATTCTTTAATATAGTGATCTGGATAGGCTCAGAGGGAAGTGTGCAGTAAGCTAAAATTTTATAACAAATAAAAATGAATATATTTCAAAGACTTGATGTAGACGCCAATTTTTGCATTTTGTGCATAATTTACATGTGGACCAAAATAAAATGTAAAACCTTAAAAGTAATAGTGCACTAACAAAAAAGATGTGTCAAAAAGCAATAGAATAGTAAATTTGTAATTCTAATTTAGTATCTGGGAGACTTGGTAAGAAAACTACCACAAAGGAAATGTTGAAAGCAGGTAGAATAGAAGATAACATTAAAGGATAGTTTAACTGTGTTCAAATCTTTCAGACTCCTAAAATTAGGAATGTGGTATGTCTGTTCTTCTAGCTGAAGTTTTTAATTGATATTTTTAAACACATTCAGGATGATGCCTTCAACATAAACTGGAGCTCAAAATGTCCCCTTTCATGTATTTAAATCCTATGTGTAACTGATTATAACCATCCTATATTCTTATATGCAGCTTCTTCATTAGCTACACAAAATTCCTAAAGAATTTACAGGTGTTCTTTTGAGGAAAAATTTTCTGCAAGTATCTTTTTAATAATTTTTACATTGTACTATAGTTAATTAAGTGTAAAGCATAATAGATTTTTACTTCTGTTAACCAATATTTAAATATTAGTGATAGTTTCCTTTTTTATTTCCTCTATAGATTTCCCGGATTATTCGGACAGCGTATGGAAATGCTTTACTTGTTGGAGTTGGTGGTTCTGGAAAACAAAGTCTTGCAAAGTTAGCCTCCTTCATTGCTGGCTATAAAATATTTCAGATCACTTTAACCAGGTAAGAAATGCAAGAAATATATAAATCATGTTTTTGGTATTGCTTTGTCTTTACATGGCCACAGACTTTTCTCCTTTTTTTCTTCTTTATTTTCATTTTGTCACCATTTGAAAACAATACACTCTTATCTGGTTTGTATACAACATTGGGTTTATTTTGACTTGAAAGGTAGACTATGTGTTAGCTATTCCTGCACCAAAATATGTGTGTTTACAAAGGATGTTTACAAATGTCATTTATAAAACACTATAATCCAAAAAGAGCGGTAATCTGAGTTGTTCTAAATTAACAGGTAATGTTCCTTATTACTCCTAGATCCTATAATGTAACCAATCTCTCAGAAGATTTAAAAGAATTGTATAGAACAGCTGGACAGGAAGGACAAGGTATCACCTTTATTTTCACTGATAATGAGATAAAAGAGGAGTCATTTTTGGAATATGTCAATAATCTGCTGTCTTCAGGAGAGGTAAGGGTCTCAGCCTGACAAGCTGAAGCAGAGTACTGTTCTCACCACTTTATTTATTTTGGTAATACATTGTAGAGTGACTAATGATTAAAATATTTCAACTTTTTAAATAAGGAGGGCTCTGGATATGTAGTTTCCTTATTTCAGTGTAAGCCAGGAGAATATAAAAGGAGCTGTGGTTAGTATTTCAGTAGTCTTTTATTAAATGATGATTTGGTTGCCAGTCAAGTTCTATACTCTTCCAGAGTCAGGCTTCTTAGTTTTCAATGGAGTTTCATAAGTCTAAACCTGTGGGTTTTAGTCTAAACTGTGTATACACAGAGAGAGAGATACAGATGTAAACAGGCAATTATTTACAAATTCTACAACAATTACATCCATGCAATTAATCACCAATTTTTATTTCATAAAAAGATTTCTAATTTATTTGCTCGGGACGAATTGGATGAAATCACCCAAGCATTAATACCTGTGATGAAAAAAGAGCTGCCTCGGCATCCTCCTACCTTTGATAATCTTTATGAGTACTTTTTAAGTCGAGCAAAGAAGAACTTGCATGTGGTCCTCTGCTTTTCTCCAGTAAGTTTTTTCTACATATCTGTTTTCCTCTCTTCCATTAGCAAACTTTCCCATAAGAGAATTATTCAAGTTTTATATTTTTAAGGAAGTTCAAGATGCATAAAAAGATTACTGAAGTCTTGTTGTAATTGCTGAGATAATAAAAGTAGTAGTACAGCTCTGAAACTTAGCAGCAAAATACTTAAAAATTAAATAATTTCTTACAAGTTAAAGTAGTTTTATTTTTTCCCTCTCACATATCCTTCCCTAATGCACATCAATGAGTATATTTTTGTGAAATTCTTGCTTGTTACTGAAAAAGAGTATTTTACTGGTAGTTAAAATACATTATTTGATGCTTCAAAATATTAAAACCATATATATTTGTAATGAACTTCTTTCTTCATATTTCAGGAATATTGAATGTTAGAAATTTAGCAAAACTCTATTCGAAGAGAAAAAAAAATTTCAGGGTGTTCTAAGCAGAAAATTATCAAGAAGAAAATAGACTATTTTGTTGTTTATATTAATTAAACACCTTCATTGACCTTTGCTTAAGAATCATATTGCTAACGAACAGTGATTCTCTCTTCAGGTTGGCGAGAAGTTCCGTGCACGTTCTTTGAAATTCCCTGGTCTGATATCAGGGTGCACCATGGATTGGTTCAGTCGATGGCCCTGGGAAGCTCTTGTGGCTGTGTCCAACTATTTTCTTTCAGAATTTAATATGGTCTGTGCTCCATCAGTTAAAACAGAAGTAGTAGAAACCATGGGTCTCTTTCACGACATAGTTTCAGAAAGCTGTGAGAATTATTTCCAGAGGTAATATTTTCTACAAATGCAATAATTAATCTCAAAAATGTTGCTACTGATAGTGGTTTTTGAACTTGTGTTATAGGTATCAATTAATGTATTTTAAGGCTAATAAAAAAATAAATCTGCCACGCCATTATATCGTGAGGCCATGAAAAAAAATTGCTATTATGTTGCAAATTCTTTGTCTTCATTCCCTCTATTCAACAGTCCTTAATATTGCCTATGTGGATAAAAACAATGCAACTAAAACAAGGGTTTGCATCATGAAGAAATCTGATTTTGAATGAATAAAGACTTGAGTTATATAATTTTCTCTTTTTTTGGAAGTGATCAAATAGCTGTATATATAAAAATAATAGGTGTGAAGTTGATGTTGCCTGTATGCTTTGGTTTAGGTATCGACGACGAGCTTACGTAACACCTAAATCCTATCTCTCTTTCGTCAATGGCTACAAAGAAGTTTATGCTGAGAAGTTACACAGCATTAATGAACAAGCTGAACGTATGCAAACTGGTAAGCAAGTACATTGCATGTATGGTCTCAAATGATCTATGTTTTTAATTTTAGACTTCTTTTTCAGTGATCACTTACAATCAGTTCTAGGGGATCACAGTCCAAAAGTGGTAGCATATGAGGACCTTTACCAGACACTCCCCCAATCACAACCTCACAATGATTCTCTTGTAAAAATACCTCAGAGAAGCTACCAGCTTAACCATTCAGCTCAGCATTGTATTTAAACTTTAATAAGTGCGAATCAGAATTTTTAATAGAAAGTGGAACCTGAAAATGGATAGAGGTAGTATCTGATTTACTGGTCCAGAGAAAGGTAATTCTAAACAGTTATTAACTTACTTCTGGACTTGTCTATGGAAATTCTCACCGTGCAATCTGCATGCTTCACGAGTGATTTATTTTGGATTTTTGCTGTAGAATAAGTATTTGTACTTGGGGTCATTTTTTTACTATGGATCTGAAATACAGAAAGTATGGTTGAAATGTTCTTCAGACAGATTTTGGATATCTGTTTGAAATCACCTGATTTTTGGCATTAGTACTTAATTGTTTCAGAATACCAGTTTTCTGGTATTTTCAATTTTCTCCAGTTTCAATCTAGACATGCTTTTGTAAATCTCTAAAGTCAACTGAACACCTTAGTAAACCTGGTCTTTGTCAGAAAAGACATTGCATACCAATTCAATAGAATAAGGAATTCTACTTGATTAGATTTTTCATACAAAGGTAAAGAATGTGGCACTTAGACAATGATTAATAGTAGAACTGGTACCCTTCACATGGAGAAAAGACAAGTATAAGAATGCGTAGCTATTTTATTCATAAACTCTTTGCTGAATTATAGTGAACAGTAGAGGAATAAGTGATCCTCAATATTTGCAGACTGTGTAAGTTTTGCTCTATGAATCTGTTGCCAGTTCTTGAAAACAGAACTTATCCTCAGTCCACTTTGAGATGGGGATAAAGTCTGAGAACCTCGAAGATTCAAGATGGTGGGGTTAGGTTTTCTTGGTATTCTTTCTACAGTTTTTTTATTTCCAAGAATAATTCAGAAGTAGTAACATAAGCAGGTTCAGCACTGTCAATAAAATTTCATATGTAGATTTTCATAGCCTCTGACATGTTATTACAAGTTCCTTGCATGTTCTGCTAAACAAAATGATTGTGTACTGGTGAACATGTGCATGGATATGTTCCACTGCCGCATCTTTATATCATTGATACTTAGAAAACCATGTCTTTCAGCTTATGGGCAATACAAATACCAGTTAGAAAACACTCTAATTAGTTTCACTTGCACAGATAGTACTGCTGTAATATTTCTTGTTGTAAGCATGCAGGGAACCTGAATAAGCTATAACAGTTTCTTGTTTATAATTGAATTCTTTAATTCTTTTTGATCTGCCTATTCCTATTTTTTGTCCATCTTTCCTTCTTCACACTCTAGGCTTGTAGGAGGGAAAAGCAAAGCCGCAAAGGGTATCATTTTCCCTTTTGTGGCTTCTGGGTTGAAGATGCTGGATTGGTGGTGCAACTAGATAATGAAGGTTTCTTCCAAGCTTGATGATTCTGTGGTTCTGTAGAATGGCAGTTACCTAATCATGAGGCAGCTGTGTCAGAACAAGAGATGTGCTGGGAGACAATGCTTTTCTGTTTGAAATGTGATAGCAGAAAATTGGAGAGTCATCACAGAGAAACATCACACATCAAATGTATAGCTGCAAGGGTGTGCTGACTCAAGCCCTTAGGGAGAGAAGGCAATCAGAGGAATTACTTCCAGGGAACTTGTAGGATTTAAAAATTCAGTGATGAAGAAGAAAGAGGTTGGAGAGGCCTCAGAATACAATGGGGAGCTCAGGAATGGCCAAAATATCTGTGCTCAAGTCTATGAGCAAGAGAGAAGAGAAAAAAAGAATCCACAAATGCATGGGAAAGACTGAATAGATAATAACTGTACAGGGAGAAAGTTCATCTCTTTCTGGATAATCTCAGGCACATGGTGTGATTCTTGTGGCGTCCTGTGCAGGCCCAGGAGTTGGACTAGATCATCCTGAGAGGTCCCTACCAACTCAGCATGTTCTGTGATACTATGATTCCATGAGCTGTTAGGCTGAGTGGTCTCTATGGGTGTTTTTTTCAGCACTCAGAACAGCTATGGTGGGACCGGCCCTCAGCTCACAGATAATTTTTCGCCCTCTCTGTCACCAGGGAAAAGAGAGGATAAAGCCAATATGCAGGAGCTGAAGGTCATAATCTTGATGTGATCTTTAGGTTCACTTTTGACTCCACTTCTTCCCAAATTTTCTAGAAAGAACTCCCTATTAGAAGGCAGTCATGGACCATTACGTAATTTCTTCATGTAATGACACAATGAAGCATCATTCGGAATTTCTGATTATCTCATGACTTTATGACGTAACATACACTTGACATAGCTCCTTTTTTTTGTTGTTGTTCTGTTTTCTTTTGAAGAATTAGGCTTATTTTTAATATTTTTTTGTCTTGTGAAATTATTTATATCCATGAAAAGTGAATAGTAGGCACAATCATGATAGTGTGGCTGCTTACCCCCACTTTCTCTCCTTTTCATAAAATGGAATGAAAACACAAGGTACAAAGCATGAGAGATCTGGACGTAGATTGTATAATCTCACTAGGGAAAGAAAAAGTTTCTATATTTCTGAATTTTATCTTTTACTTGATAGGTCTGTCCAAGCTGATGGAAGCCAGTGAATCTGTTGCAAAACTCTCTAAGGACTTGGCTATTAAGGAGAAGGAGCTGGCTGTGACTTCTGTTAAGGCAGATAAAGTGAGTGTTAAATAGCACTGGAATATACAGTGGGTAAAATGCTACTGCAGAATTTTCTCATAACTTGCAAAAATTTGCCTCGTTGTCTAAAATGAGGTTTTACTCTCTCTATAGCATGTTGATTCAGCATTTGATTCTGAAAGTGAGGCACTTTTAGACTGCAACAGAGGTTGAGTGCTTTTCTTGTTCTTCTCCCATTTCTTACCCACTCAGATAAGAATCAGATTTCAGATTTCATTTTTTTCCATAGGTTTTTTTTTGTTCATGCCTAATTGACATTACTAAATTTGGGCTTACACGTGCACTTACTAGCAGATAAGAGATTAACATCATAATGGGATTTTTCTACTTCAAAATTCCTTAGAAAAATTTTCATCACAGTCCAGTTTCAGATTTTGTCTTTTTCATTAACAAGGTATCTGTGTGTTCATGAGATTGGTGGTCTGGTAGAGATCTGGTTTCCAAAATGACTGTCTGGAAAGGTATGGTAGGGAATGGATCAATATAGGCATTTTGTTTTCTGAAAGATACCATTATGCTTTGATGGTGGATATTTAATATGCACTGGAGAATGAACTTTTGGCTGGTGATGACTGAGGGACTGCCTGCATTCTTCAAGGCCTTTAATCTTGCAAGAGAGAAATATATGACGGAAAGGGATGAAATTAAACTTCTCACGTTTAATTTGTATTCAATAGTTACATGATACTGTATATAGTTAGCTGTAGTTAGGGTTAGTTTTATATATTTAATAGCTGTTACATACCTGTTTTGTCTTGTGTCCCATAATCACTTGTTCCACCATTTTGATTTACAGACTTTACGTGTTTATTATCAATTCCAGGTATTAGAAGAAGTCAAAGAAAGTGCTGAAGCTGCAACTAAAATAAAACTTGAAGTCCAGGGTGTGAAAGATAAAGCACAAAGAATCGTAGATGCAATTGATATAGAAAAACAGGAAGCAGAGAGAAAACTGGAGGCGGCTAAACCAGCACTAGAAGAAGCAGAAGAAGCTCTAAAAGTGAATAAAAGTCTAAAATTGTTATTAGTATTATTTGCATCACCTGTGAGAGGCCAGCGCCACCAACACAGAGATGCCTCTTGGTTTCGGCTGCTGTCACCAGCCCCTCACTGTCGGTGGCCGTGTCTCTCATGAATACTCAAGGCACTCACATTTTACCTTAAACACAAAGCGACTATTTTGTAGTAGTTTTTTTCCTTCCATCCTAATACTTGATCATTATGAATGTGTAGCTCTTCCCAAAAATTACAGATGCCTTTAGAATATCTGTTATTCTGAATCCAAGAGAATACTTCTTGTGCTAACAGAATGTTTTAAATTCCAACTTAAGTAGTTGTACCTGCCTTTTAAGACAAGTACAAATCTATCTCTTCCTTCACCAAAAAGCCCCATGCTTTTAATTTTAAGAGAAACAGGAAACAAGGGGGTTTCAGGGCAATCAGAATCAGAGTTCAGAAATTTGGAGGCAATACTGTGCTACATAATTTCATTATTCTGCTCTGAACAATTAAACAGTAAAAGCTCTGAAATCAGAAATCAATAATGTAGGCCTTCCATTCCAGTTACCAGAGTTTATGTGACAGAAGTTATTGAGTGGCAAAGGCAAAAAAAGGAGCATTGTTTGCTTTTACACTGACATTTAGATAATGAGATGAATGAAACTTCCAAAAATGGTCACAAAATTCACTTACAAGATGTGTGGACTTAGAAAATGGTTTCTGCAATCTATCCATAACTACTCCTTCTAGGCAGGTAGTGGTATGTGTGTATTTTAAGACACAAATAACTGTTAGTTTTGAAATTTTTAATTCTTTATTGATTTTGTAATGGTTATTGAACTAAGCAAAGTGTCAGTGACAGCGATGCTATTAGAAAATGAAGTTAAAATTGGTATCTTATGCCTATAATAACTTACAACTGAACAAAAATAACCAAATTCATCTCAGAATAAACAATGACACTTAACTGCTAAAAATCTGAAATACTGTTTTATCAAGCAAACTGCTCTTAGTTAAGTCCTACACAATTTACAATAAAGTTTTCTTTAAACACTAAGGCTGACAAGTCAAGTTAATGCTCTTGTATGTCAACTTGATTTTTGAATGATTTCCTTAATATTGGGAAGATATTATTGTCTAATATTCATAGAAATTACTGAAGTTTCATGAAACTATGAAATTTATTAATTTGGCCAAGTTTCTCACTTTTTTGGTATGTATGTAATACAAATGTATCTCAGAGAAAAGTACTACAAACAAACATTAAAATCAAGATATTTAATGGGAAAACAGAATAATGATATTGATGCAGTTTTTTATTACATCTTTCTTCAAACAGACCATCAGACCAGAGGATATCGCTACTGTTAGAAAACTTGCAAAACCTCCTCACCTGATTATGAGGATCATGGACTGTTGTCTGCTGCTGTTTCAAAAGAAACTGGATCAAGTTACCCTGGATCCAGAAAAGCCTTGCTGCAAGCCATCATGGGGAGAGTCATTAAAAGTAAGCAGAGTTTTCAAACAGTGTTTCTTAAACATCAGCAATAGCAATTTGCTTATCAGAGAACTTACGATGCTGTTTACCCAAAACACGACAGAGTTTTATTAAAAGGCACACATATTGTTTTGAGATAAACTGTATCTATATACTGTGTCTAACTGGTAGAAATAGTAGGTGAATTGCTTAGAGACTTTTGCAGCAGAAGCTTTAGAGTTTCCTTGCTCTGTTCCTCGCACAAGGCCTGAGGGCAAATAAAGAAATCATACCAATCATATCAACCATATATGAGATAAAGACATTCTGGAAAAGCTCTTTTTCTCTTTGGGAACTTGTAGGTTCACATTTAAACAGCCTTTTCTGAGCCTCTCAGGCTCCTTGTTTGTTTGAAAGATTAATTGAATGACTAAGAGTGTATTTTCCCATTCTATGTTTCAATACTCCTTGCCCAAATTCCTTGGTCAGCCAGCAATCTCTTCCTTCTGGACTTTGATCTTCTCTCATGATACACATTGATTTTCATGCCTTCTCCTGCCATTCTTTAAATTCTGTTCTCCACCTCTAGTAATGTATTAATATGCCAATATTACTGCCTCAATATTTTTTTCATGCAAATGATGAAAAAAAATGTATTTTGGATACAAAGGATATCCAAAATACTTTTTATTTAGGCTTTTACAGTAAAAAACAAACAACCATCAAAACTTTTTATTTTCCACTGACATAATAAAATGAGATAAGCAGTTATTCCATTAATTGCCTTTAGAATGCTAAATATTTGTTAGAAAAAGCTAAACCAATGGTTTCACTTTTCAGTATTTAGATCACATTTCACAAATGCAGAGGTGTTTTCTTTTGCATTTACTTAAGTTACATATGTATCCCTGAGTCTTTATTTTGGTTAATTTTTTTAAATTAAATTATGCTTCTTAAATGCTTTTAAAATGGCAACACAGGAATATAGAAGATGGAAAGTACATCACTAACTTTCGAATCCAGTTACTGGAGTGTAATTGATTAAAACTTCAAAATAATTGAAGGTGCGTGGGAGGAGTTACAACTGAATAGCACACTTACAACATCAACTATATTAACTACCTCTGTTTAAAGAAGAATTTTAGGAAAACTTTTTAACAGTCACCTATAAACAAGACTTTGAATATAAAATGTGTAAGCAACTTGTGTGTTGTTTTTTGTAGCTTATGAGTGGCCCATTCTTGAACAACCTAAGGAACTTTGCTAGGGATACAATCAATGATGAGACAGTAGAATTAGTCCAGCCTTACTTTGAAATGGAAGACTACACACTGCAACATGGTAAAAAGGTGTGTGGCAACGTGGCAGGACTCCTCTCTTGGACAAAAGCCATGGTGGTATTTTATGGTGTTAACAGAGAAGTCTTGCCTCTGAAGGTAATGCATCATCTCTTGCTTTGTCTTTCCTTACCATTAGTTTAATTTAATAGGATCCTAAAATATATATATATGCAAAACTTTATTCAGACCTTATAGCCTGAGACTTTAGTGACTAAAGATGGTAGGAGCAGAAAAAAACTTATTTTCCTCTTGATTCTAGAGATAACACAGAACAAAGAATTTGCCTAGATTAAATTTGTGTGATCTGGTCTCCTGTGTATAGGCAAAGGTGTTTTTAGTCTTTGTTTTTATTATGTTATAATAACTTTACAATTGTTTTCAAAATGTTGTACCAGGATCTTCGTTCTTCTCCAAAGGGTCCTGCAGAGGTTTGCAGCTATTTTAGGTTCTTTGCTTTCTCCTGGTAACTTAGACGCAGTGGAGGACTGACATCTTGCCTAAATATTGTCTTTCTAAAGAGCTTCAGAGGTCACATCAATAAAGGAGTTGTGCTGCAATAGTAGGAAGCAAAATAAGGAAAATGTTTTTAAGAGTAAATTTTTACTTTAGTGTGGGTGTTCTTTCTCAGGTTTATGAAACTCAAAGTCAGTGATTTTTTGGTTCTAAACAAAGTATTTAATTCTTAAATGTAGCACACTAAAAAAAAAAATAGTAAAAGGGGTGAGCACATGGCAATCCCAAAATTTTTTCATATTTTTGTCACTGGTAGAAGTGTTATTTACAGAAGCAACAGTAATACAGATGAATTATTTTTAAAAATTTAATTAATTTCCTGTGTTCACCATAGATATCATTTTAGCAGCAATAGGAAGATTCACTGTTTTAGGACCATTTTCTAGTGTGTAAAAGCAATATTGTTAGATGATAAAGGACCTACAAAATGCACTAATAAAAGAGGAAATTACATATAGTGAAAACATATAGTCAAGCAAGAAGATTGAGTGTTCTTCTAGTCTAATCAATATGTACAGATCAGAAACCTTACTTCCTTAACCAGCTTATTGAAATGTAATTTTTTTTTGAAGGAATAAAGCTGAAAATATATTGTAGAACTTTAGGTACTGTATTGTTATTGAAGAAAAAAAAATCTTCAGTATATATATGGTATAGTTTTCAGCTTAAATGTTTTTGATATTTATATAGAAGTTATTTTGATGCATTATTATCTTGTGATTACCAGCTAAGTAGGCTTAAATAGTTCATTGAATTATATTAAAATCTTACATGATTGTACTTTTAATATTTTTTCACTTTGTAGGCGAACCTGGCAAAACAGGAAGGTCGCCTGAAAATAGCTAATGCAGAAAAAGAAAAGGCTCAGGCAGAATTAGATGAAAAGCAAGCTGAACTGGATAAAGTGCAGGCCAAGTTTGATGCAGCAATGAAGGAGAAAATGGTGAGCTATAAGTATTTTAGTCTTAGGAAAAATGCTTGTACAATGTTTTCATGCAATTAGGATATGCTGCAAGCACACATTTCCCTGATACCTTGAATAACGTGGACGAGATTCAGGTGTAGAAGTAAGAGATTCAAGTCTATATTCTCTCCTATTCCCTTCTTTCTGTGAATAGGAACATATTAGACAATAGATGCCCTTAAGAGTCCTCAAGAATGAGTTTTAAATAAATAAAACAGTTATAGTAAATATATAAAATAACTCTACATTTTTGCATTTTATGATTAAATTAAGTAGGATGTTTTTTCAATCTTAGGACTTAGAAAATGATGCAGAAACATGCAAAAGAAAGATGCAAGCAGCCTCTGCGCTTATAGATGGACTGAGTGGAGAAAAAGTTAGGTGGACTCAGCAAAGCAAGGAATTTAAATCTCAGATAAAAAGGTATCAAATTCATTACAGAAAAACAAAAAAGAAAATGCATGTAAAAACTGAAGTGTTGGTAAGCAGTTTAGAAGCTTTAATCACTGTACTTAATTTTCTTCCTGGAAATCTTACTATAGCAAGGCAATCAAATGAACTATCCTGAAATACGAATTTTCCTCCCATAAGTAAGAATACATGGGTGCTGAGTGCTAGTATTTCAGTTAAGAACAATACCTCTGATTTTGGAATTAGCTTCCAAAGAGATTATTACTAGTGCTGTTTTGTGCCTGTATTACAGCTGCTTCTCCAGCCCCCCTAATACTGCACCTTGTTCTGATGTCACTGGGGAAGTGAAACTTTCAGATAAGCTCAGCTTCTGTAGAACACTCACGTTACCACAAATTTCCTATAGGGAAATCGAGCATTTCTGGTGAGCTCTACTCACTTCAGTAGAACTAGGCTTGTATCTTTGATAAATATTATATTGCAGACATGTTTTTAAGAAAGACACCATTTTCTTTCTTCAGTTAGGAAAGAAGGAATAGTTGTCATCAGGGCTTTATTATTTTGTAGGGGTGAAGACAGTGTTTTCATAAAATACTACTCTTAAGTTTTGCCACAAAAATGCTTTGGAAACATAACACATTTTTTTTTAAATATTCTTATGTTTCAAAAGCTGTTTGTCTAAGTCATTAGAAATTGAAATTGTGCATCACCTTTTAATGATAATACTTCTTCCTTTTCTAGACTTGTGGGAGATATACTGCTCTGCACAGGCTTTCTTTCATACTGTGGACCTTTTAATCAAGACTTCAGGAACCTTTTGCTCAAAGACTTATGGGAAACAGAGTTGAGAGCTCATAAAATCCCCTTTTCTGATGATTTGAACCTGATTTCTATGTTGGTAGATCAACCAACAGTAAGTTCTTGGTGCTTGGAGGGTTTAATTTGAATTTCCATTAGCATATTCTATGACTGTTAGCCAACATTGTGCTTGCTTAGAGAAGAACTATAATCCCCAATATTCCAGATATTGCTGTGCTGTGTAGTTCTGTGANGAATTTCTCACTACCTACTGACCAATACCCAGTCAATTCCCAAACCATGATCAACCCTCTTCTGAGTAACTCCCCCAGTTTATATAGTGGGCATGGCATTCTATGGTGCGGAATATCCCTTTGGCCAGTTCAGGTCAGCTGTCCTGGCCATGCTCCCTCCCAGCTTTTTGTGCAGATCCTCAGTGGCAGAGCATAGGACACTGAAAAATCCTTGACTTAGGGTAAGCACTACTGAGCAACAGCCAAAACATCAGTGTGCCAACATTATTCTCATACTAAATCAGAAAAACACAGCAATGTACTATCTAAAAAGAAGAAATTGAACTCTCTTTCAGCCAAAACCAGGGCACTTCTAAAACAGTGGGTTTGGCCGTGATTTAGAAAAGAATACATACACTCCTTTTATTCAGTGTGAATGTATAAGAAATCAAAGAGAGGGCAATGCCGGAATCTTCAAGTTTCCTTCAGTAAATATTAATTCCCAAAAGCTCTCTTAGNCCAGATATTGCTGTGCTGTGTAGTTCTGTGGTTTCCAAATGCTCTTGGCAATTTCCACTAAATATTGGAGTATTGAGCAATGGTTAGATAGATAAGCAGGTTATGTATTATAAGCAATGACATATTCTACAATTAGACAGCTGTCAGTAAGAGCCCTGTCAGGTAGCTTATTTTGAGAAACCACAGCTATAGATCACATACCTGCTTGTCATGGTTTAACTCCAATCAGCAACTAAGGACCCCACAACCACTTGCTCACACCCCTACCCCACCCACCCTNAGAAAAACACAGCAATGTACTATCTAAAAAGAAGAAATTGAACTCTCTTTCAGCCAAAACCAGGGCACTTCTAAAACAGTGGGTTTGGCCGTGATTTAGAAAAGAATACATACACTCCTTTTATTCAGTGTGAATGTATAAGAAATCAAAGAGAGGGCAATGCCGGAATCTTCAAGTTTCCTTCAGTAAATATTAATTCCCAAAAGCTCTCTTAGCCTGTTTTTTTCTTAATTGATCCCAATGTTTAATTTGTCTGCCAAGCTGTCTTACGACATCCTTACACTTTAAAATACACTTTCAATGATTCTGTATAGTTAAGAACACCCATAAAAATAAAATTCCAGAAATATCTTCATATCTGCATTAATAATTCTTTAGCAGGTCCAGATATGCATTCCCTTTGATGTCTGTGTTTCTTCTTAGAACAATTTTAATTGAAGAATAATTCCAGGGATAATTTATTTCAAACTACCCTTTGCTCTTCATCTCTTTTGTTAAAAATTTTGTTCTTTAGATTAGTGAGTGGAATCTTCAAGGACTGCCTGGAGATCACCTCTCAATTCAGAATGGTATCATTGTCACTAAGGCATCAAGATACCCACTTTTGGTAGACCCGCAAACTCAAGGAAAAGAGTGGATTAAAAATAAAGAACAGGATAATGAATTACAGGTAAACAATGCCTTAAAGGAATGGTGTGCTCTATTATACTCCTTCAAACATTACTACTTTAGAAGGGGGTGGCATTTGAGTCGGTGTGATGTGAGGTAACTTTAACATGTATGGAGACTGACAATCATGCAGATGCATCAGCAGGAACTTGACAACAGCTGTAAATCCCACTCAAGGGCTTGGAAAAGACTAACTTGTATGAACTCTAGCAAAAAGCATAAAAGAGAAGGAAGTAGCCTTTTGTTCAAGATGGATGAGTATGTTTCCTACACAAAAGAGGACAAAGAGGTGATAAGTAAAGCGAAAGGAGAGTAAATTGGGCAACTATTAGTAACATTACAGATAAAGACAGGATCAGTTACAGCTCTGAAAATGTAGGCAAAGTGCCTCAACTGTCGCAGTCCATAATTTAGGACCTGAGAGGGTATTCATAATGAGGCTGTCACTACAAAAGGAAGTTGAGGAAAACCAGCTGAAGCAAATGCAAGAAAAATTTGCATATCCTAACATTACTGCAATATTCACAGCTCTTTTATATCTTAAGCCAATAGGGTAAAATGTCTGCTCATGAAATAGAATATAATGATGTTAACATTTCACCATTTGCATCACAAATTATTTTTTCCCAAACGATGTGGCATGGCAAAAGGAAGTTGCATTTTAAAACTCTTAGCCTGAATGTTGAGAAAACTCCTATTTCTTGAATATCAATACATTTTGAAGGGTTTAGTATTAGTTAATTACATAGCTTACTAGTTTATACATGCTTTTTAATGATTTAATATATTATGAATCCCATTTCATGAAGTATCAATCTGAATTCATAATATTGTAGCAGTGATGCATTTTTTAGACTAAGTTCAGATTTCCAGAAATAATTTCTCAGCACGTCAAAGCTAAAATTAGAAAATCTAGTCCTTCTAGGACATAGAACAGAAAATTAAAGGCTGGGCATCTCTGACTTCTAAAATACACGTAACATCTTTAATATGCAATAAGCTGTACCAGCTTTATTTATTACTCTCATAATGAAGTTCTGAGGATTCAATTACAGCCAACTTTTTAATTCATCTTTTTGTGGTACTCTTCATTGTACACACAGAAGTATTTCTGCATAAATTGCTGCATAGTCAACATTTATAGCACCTTCTTTAAAATGCAACTAACAAAAATGATGAAAAAAGTTCAGATGGTTAGATCTGTGGTTTTCATGTAAGACTTTGAGGAAATGCTTTGTCCTTACACCAATTTATTATTTACTTTTTGAGGTAACAACTCTGAATGACAAGTATTTCCGACAACACCTAGAAGATAGTCTTTCACTGGGACGATCACTCCTGATTGAAGATATAGATGAAGAGTTGGATCCAGTCCTTGATAATATATTAGAAAAAAATTTCATAAAATCTGGATCTGCTTTTAAGGTTAGTAATAAAACAAAATAAGTGGAGTAAGTAGTTAGCCCAGTGACAAATGTCATTTTACATTACAAATGCCTGCTGAATCAGGTAAACTTTGTATTCAGTAGAGAAGTGCAAAGAATCAAACTGAACTAATAAAATACAGGAGACAGAGCCTCAGGTGTGTAGTAAGTTGACGAGTCTAAAATATGAGTTTAACTACCAATTACTGAAGATTCCAAACTGGAACCAATTATGCTTATCCAATTAAATGCTTAAAATTCTTTCTCTTGATTTTCAAGCAGGGCAAATATGCTTAAGGGAGTGGTTTCGTCCTACTCCTTTGTAAGCCAGGTATTTGAAGCCACCTTGGAGACTCATATGTTGGAGCCTCATATGCCCCCCACTGCCCCATGGCAGTGAGGTTGGAACAAGATGATCTTTAAGGTCCCTACCAACACCAACAATTCCATGATTCATACTACGATACACAGTGATCGGTTTGCCTTGTGCCCATGCAGCTTTTGAGTTAGACAGCTGTTCCGGAATATCTTAATTCTGTAAAAATTTCTTAGGAAAACTTGGAATAAATTTTTAATTTCTTTGGAAAGATTCTTTGAAACCTGCTTAGTCTTAATAAAGATAAAATGTATATCCAATAATTTCTGTTCCATTGTTGGATCACATAATTCCTTTTTTTGGACATAAGAGAATGATGATTTCTACAAAGGTTAGCAGCTTCTACCACCTCTTCATTTGAGGTGTGATTAGAAATAAAATGATTCTGAAGCTGTTAATCAGAATCCACAGTGGAAGTAATCCCTATATTTAGCTGGAGAGAAGCACAACTTTTATAACATACTCTAACTTCTACATTTGGACGTTGACTTTTATTTTCATGACAAATTTGAATTGAGAAATAAATTTCCTCTCTCTGGCATTTCAAATACTGTAATTTTTTTTCTGGTCAATACTTCTGAGTTTAATAAAACTCCTTTTCCTCTGTTTAATACTATTTTAACTTAATCCACAGGTGAAAGTTGGTGATAAGGAAGTAGATGTTATGAATTCATTTAGATTGTACATTACTACAAAGCTACCTAATCCTGCTTTCACACCTGAAATTAATGCAAAAACATCAATTATCGATTTTACTGTTACAATGAAAGGACTTGAGAATCAGTTACTGAGAAGAGTAATACTAACTGAGAAAAAGGTAAGTTAACAGTACACATAAACCATAGTGATTTTTAATATTTTTTTCCATTTAATTGGTTTTGGTATGTAGAAAAAAGGGAAATGTTCAAATGGAAAAAAGATATTAGCCATTTTCTAAAATTATATTCAGATTCAGTAGACATTTCCAAATAACAAAAATACATTGGGAGTCTCTTAATATGTATATATGACTGTCAGTACAACACAAACAATTAAGCACCAGGACTTGACATTGATAAGTTGCATCATAAGATACTGAATAAACACTGTTTAAAAAAATTTGTTATTAAAAACACGTTTTAGATACCAAGAAAAGTAAAATACACATTTCATTACTGGATCCAACTCTTCACCTGTATCTTCAATCACAATTCATGAACTTGAAGAATCAGCAACTGAATTTTAGGTATCTCTCATAGTTGCAACCCATAAAGTGTCATGCCATTTTCTTGTTTTTTAATAACAGGAACTAGAGGCAGAACGAATTAAACTCATGGAAGACGTAACTTCTAATAAGAGGAAGATGAAAGAACTGGAAGACAATCTTCTCTACAAACTAAGTGCAACCAAAGGTTCTGTATCGAAGTATTAATCAGATTAGGTAGATAAAACTGATTCACACTAGATCCTTTCCATATAGAAACTGATTTATCCATTTAAGATACAATAAGAGAATAAACAGTGGTAGGAGTATGAGGACTATGAGAGATTTGGTGCTATAGCATGCCACTATATGCAACTCCAGACACTTAAGTTTGACACCTAAACAGGTTTTGTGAAATAAATCCATTTTTTGAGTGCTTTCTGCCCCTCAGATGAGACAAGGTATCTGACCATGGGCAAATCTTTAACCCACCGAAAATGTAAATTTGAATGGCCTGACTTAACATTTTGTTGGAACTCTTCTCCAGGACTTTATGAGCCTGAACATGATCAGTTACCATCTCTGGTGGAAAAAGAATCTGGTAACAGAAAATCAATGAGTAACTGCTGGAGATTCATGAATATTGTTGAGTGATCATTTCCCTTAGGACCCTAAGTCTTTTTTACTTTGAATGTGCCAATGATAGACTTCAAAATAATTTAAGTATTTTGTTGACTATGTATGTTATGTGCATAAGATAGGTGACTTCTCTAGTACATGTTGCATAGCTGTTGGTATAAAAACATTTGACATATTTCGAATGCATTTCCTTAAAAATGTTTGATGTAAAAATAATTTTTGGTATTACATATCCTGTTTGGTCTCTATTTTAAAAGCTTTCTGTTATTCAGTAAATAATTTCAATTTTTCAATAAATAATGCCTGTAATTTGGCATTTTGTTTTATATACACATATGAAGTGAAAATATTGTTACAAAAATGTCCTAAACATCCAGTGTTTTACTTTTTAGGTTCACTAGTGGATGATGAGTCCTTAATTGGTGTCCTGCAAACAACTAAGCGAACAGCTGCTGAAATAGCTGTAAAGTTGTCTGTGGCAGCAGAAACTGAAGAGAAGATTAACACTGCTCAGGAGGAATATCGACCTGTTGCTACACGTGGAAGCATTCTTTATTTCCTTCTTACAGCAATGAGCATGGTCAATAATATGTATCAAACTTCACTGGCTCAGTTCTTGAAGCTATTTGATCAATCCATAGCCAGGTAGGAAGACACCGATTTTTCCTACTATTCAGATGTTTGCCTTTCCAATGTATTTGCTGTTATTAACGTGATTTATTTGTGCTTTGTTTTCATGATTTAGGTCTAAGAAGTCTCCTGTGGCTCAAAAAAGAATCTCAAATATTATTGAACACCTTACCTTTGAAATTCATGCATATTCTGTTCGAGGCCTGCATGAAAACCACAAATTCCTCTTTACCCTCCTCCTGGCTTTAAAAATTGATATTGAGAGAGGACACGTGGAAAACAGAGAGTTCCAAACTCTTATTAGAGGTAAGCTTTAAAAATTGTGTCATATGCAGAGCTAATTCAACTTTTTTAACTTTTATGCCATTTCAAAGTGTTATTTCTTTGTCTACATGGTTTCTATCAACAGTTCTGTGGGAACTGGGCTTGTTCAGCTTGGCTAAGGGAAGCCTTAGAGGAGACCCAATAGTAGCCTTCCAACACCTGTGAGAAGGCCATTAATAAGACTAAGTTATCCTTTGGTATGAAATAAATGCTAAGTACACTAGAGTACAGTTAGTATCCCAGAGAAAATTACTTAGGTCAAAATAGATAATTTAGAAAGAAATACCAATTATTTCTTGACCCCTGGAATATCATGTATATTTCATCAGAATGTTTGTATCCACAGGAGGTGCAGCTTTGGATCTACAGGCTTGCCCACCCAAACCATGCCGCTGGATTCTTGACGTGATATGGCTAAATCTAGTGGAGTTGAACAAACTTCCACAGTTTGAAGAAATTTTGGAACAGGTGATATTTGCTAATTATCTTTTAAATGTTAACAACCAGTTTTGTCATCGTAATTGTGTTTCCACAAAGATACAGAATAACATCATAGAGACAAAGAATTAGGTGGCATGAATGGGGGTATGTTTATTTATCTGCTTTATGGTATTTGGGACTATAGTAATTGAGGTAGAAAAAGGAGACAAGGAACAGGAGTAAAGGAAAAAGGAAGTCAATAAAAGAGCAAGAGGATAAAAAGGTAGAGGTATCAAAAAGGCTCATAAAATTAATCTGAGTTTCACTTTTTAAGCTACAATGTTACCTTCTGTCTTGAGTCTGGTGTTTTTCACAAGTGAATGGTTTGCTGCTTGTTTTTACAGACTCATTTCCATTCCAAGGTTAACATGCTATTCAGATACGATCAGCTAATAAATGTATTGTTTTATTGAGACATGCGTGAACTTATATGCACATAGGCTTGTGACAATTTGGTAATTCTATCTTTCTTTTTTTAGTGTACTTAAACCACTCCCTAAGCATTTCTTGTACCTAAGCAGTCCTTGTTAATCAGGCTGATAGCCAGGCCACTAAGTTCTCCTTGCTGTTACAGCATTGGCCAGCCAAGTCCATTTCGTGATGGCATATATTGCCCTGAAAGGCAGCAGATATTTTAGCTAAATAGTCACCCGGAAATGGTCCTGGCTGTTTCCCAACTCTGTATCAAGGCAAGGTCTGGATACATATCAGCCCAATTCTCCCCGTTTTTGGTTTCTGGAGGTATTAAAATAGGATATTAAGTTAGGAGAAATTTGGAGGAGCTTTAGCTAGGTTGTTCACTCTGGGTTGTTAGGACACCAGAACTCTATTTCTAGAAAATTCATTTCACCTGGGCTTTTCTAGAATGTGTGCAAACAAAATTTTAGACTCCAAAATACTTAGATGACCATGTTACCACAAAAGACCTCCTTTTAAAATTAATGTTTTAGAACTGTCTTACTTTTGCCATGTAGTTGCAAGTTAAAAAGTGACAATTAAAATTATTTTAGTAATAGATAGAAATGGAATAGAGGAGGGTGCCAACCAGGATATAAATTAAAAATGCAAATATGGTAAAAACATCTTTTAAATAGTTGTTTTCATCCATTAGAAATGCTGTTCTACTTGATTCATCATGTTAAATACTACTGTATCATTATTCATTTAGATAAAAATAGAAAATTATTTAAAGTGACAAAAAAAGGACTGAGAATGGTATGCCCAGTTCTCAAGAGGTTTCCAGCGCTTTTCTTTTTTTTCTTGCTAGTTTCAATTTTTTTTTTCTCCTCTAAAAAAGTAAGTCCCAGATGCCTGATTTAACATAGACACCTTCTGCTTTAAAGCTTTATCAGTGCATTCCTTGTTCTCTTTCCAGTGATCTCAGAATATTGCAGCAGCTTCTCAGTCCCTGCATTAAAGGCTCATTTGCATTTTCACTATGTTCTGCCCACTGGTGTTCCTTGTCCTATTAGGTCATGGGTCCTAAGAAGTGCCTAAAATTGTAATCATATTTGTGGTCAGGTTTATTCTTTCTCAAGCCAAAGGCTTACTAGAATCTGTTACTTTTAATTTGTGATTCATTGGCTAGCTAGACTGTATTTGGACAGATTTTTCTGGTCCTCTTCATATTCTGTGACCAAAAGGAATTAATTCATCACTCACAGTATGTTCCTCTTGTAGTACAGAATCCTTCTGCTAATTATTGATTTTTCTTAAGTAGCTGCATATGTTTGGGAGGGGAATGCATAGACAGCTGACTGGCTTGAGAGCCTGCATCTTAACACTAATTGCAACAATTGAATTAATATTGTTTGTAATATTTTAATAGTGATTCATACGGCATATGTCTTAAATGCTATAGGCAATGTTACTTGTAATATATCCTAATATAATACCGGCCTCCCATCAAAAGCTACATTTGCAAGGGGATTTTACTGCAGCTGGAATATATTTATCTGTGTGTTAATGTAATAAATTTAGATAGCTGGAAGTGATAAGCAATGGAAAAACTGGTTTGATAAAGATGCCCCAGAGGAAGAAATTATACCTAATGGATACAGTGATTCACTTGACACCTTTCGCAAGCTTTTACTCATCAGGTGAGCATCTTCAGAAATTTTGGGAAATTACACAGTTGCAACACGTGTCTCAACCTATCAGTATGCTATTATCATAATAGTGTAATTTTAGTTATCTCTGGGTGACATTAAATATCAATTCACTCACATGAAATGTTTTTTTAATTCACTTACTTCAGAGCTATCCTCTGCCATCTAAAGGTATTTATAGAAAATATTTTTTATAGCTTTGCTTTTACGTCACAACAAATGGAAACTGGGAACCATATTGCATCCTTCTTTGAGAAGACCATGAAAAAGTAGAATAATCCAGATAGTTTTCAATTTTTAAAAATTTCTTTTAAAATTAACTATTTTGAATAGCTTTAAACAAGTATTTAAAAAATTTTAAAAAGAAGAGAGATTTTGAAAATGCAAAACAGGTATTCAAAACCCCATGTGAAAAGTGTGCTACAAATTATATTTTTTGCATCAGATAAGATCTCTGAGATTTTGGGATAAAATGGATTTCCCCAAAGAAGCATTCAGCTGCCTTATGCATGAGATCATATCTTCCTCCATTCATTGTAAACTTTCCAAGTGCTGTAACAAATAAATCAGAGATACTATGAAAAACTCCAGCAATATTATGTACTAGACTATGATTTGTCTTTGGAGCAGATTCAATGTGTGCAGTAAAAAAGACTAGAATCTGATGGAAATACCACATTGTTAAATGCTCTACACCCTAAGAGGGAATGGAGCACCTAAGTCCTAAGCATTTAAATAATCTTCAAAAATTGAAGATTTTCAAAGTAATATATTTTGTCCAGAAGCAGTTTTTTGTTTGTTTTTCCATGGTAAAACCACTCACCACCAACACAAATGCAATCCAGTGCAAAAGAGTTGAGTTTGTACCCTAAAAGACTAACAGACCCAATGAATCAGCTGCAGAGTTTTACTAAAGGGCAAAAACCATCTTACATTTCCCTCTTCGTGTTCTCAAATACGAAAGTTCTGTTTAAAATGAAGAATGTCCCAACCTAATAAAGATGCCTAGAACAGAAGATTCCCATGCAAACAGTTAAGGCAAAATTGTAAGCAACTGGAAAGTATTAAACAGGCATAAGTAGAGGGAAGACCATCAGCTCTGCCTATTATTATATCTGCAAAGACAAACCTACAAACAGATATATGAATGTGTGTGTATGTATACATATACATACATATTATGATTAAATAAAAATCCCTCTATTTGATAAAAACAGAATTTCTAATTTAAGTCTGATCTTGGAGGACAAGGCAGTGAATTTATATCTTTGTATGTATTTTAATTTCTAGGTCTTGGTGTCCAGACCGAACGCTTTCCCAAGCCAGGAAATATATTGCAAATTCCTTGCATGAGAAATATACAGAGCCAGTTAGTTTGAATTTAAGAAAAACTTGGGAAGAAAGTGACATGCGAACACCTCTCATCTGTTTCTTGTCTATGGGATCAGACCCAACTGATCAGATTTCTTCCTTGTCTAGGAAGCTTAATTTGGGTAAGAAAGTTATTATTCATTGTCATATGTTAAGATACAGAGGGGCAGTGTAAGTAACTTCAGAGATATTTTTTTCTGAGAAGCATTTCTTAAATTCTTTTGTTCCTGAAATGTCGTCTTAGAGATAAAATAATATTTTAAATAGAAGACAGTATGCTAAGAACCATTCTGTATGAAGTTGGACAGTAATTCAACTCTTTTTTTAATAAACTGTTATCATCCTTCCCAGAGCTGATAACTTTTTTAATCCCTATCTTGTAAAACAATTATTGTTTTTAAATTCTGTTATGGTGACAATAATGTTTTCTTCTTTTAAATGCAGGTAATGTAAAAATCAGTAGTCTGCGTAGAAGATTACTTTGTAACAGAAAATAGCTACAAGATCCAAATTATACATTTGTATATTCTGTACATTTGTATATATACATTTGTATATTCTGGACTTTAGTTCCACTTTATACGGAAGTTTTGAAAAAAGCGTGAATACAGACTGTGTTGGGAGTAGATACATATATTCTTGACATTAGTCATATTAGTATGTTCATAGGTGCAGTTTTACATCTTTGCATTGTGTTTACGTACACTTTGAGAAAAATCTCTGTTCATATTTCAAATGCTCTGGCATTGTTGAAATTTGGCACAAGTTCACATTCACAGTCACAACAGTGAGTTTTTAACTTCTGTAACTATTATGTATTTGCATTTCAACATTGTCACACAAAAAGTGTTTAGAAAATTTATACATAGTAGCATAATATGATGGTGACAAGATTCTCCTTTCATAAGCATATAGTTTTGCATTAAATTTATTTAGTTGCACTGTATTTATATCAGTGGTTTTTAGACTGAATTGAAACTCTTACTTTTTCTCAGTAATGTAAATTCATTAATCTTAAATTGTTAAATGTATTATAGAATGTAGGACCATCTCTATGGGCCAAGGACAAGAGGTTCACGCACGCAAACTCATAGAGGTGTCAATGGAACAGGTGAGAGAAAAACATTGCAATATAAGTTGCCTGACTGTTTGGGTGTTCTTTTACACCTCTTTAGCATGCAGTCTACAACATTTTGCACTTTCATCTTGCTATCACACATATCTCAGGCTGAACATGTCTTTTTGAATGCCTGAGTTTAAAAACATTCCCCTGTGGGATATATATGTGGAGTCCAAGTCAATACTTCTGGCAGCAGTGCTACTAAGCAGCTTTCCAAAAGCAGCACATTCCTTACTTATCACTGTACTGTTGACTAAGGGTAAAAGGACATTGGGTCCGGGATCTGTCCTGCAGATCCCACCTCTTTATTGGAGTTTTTTTTTTTGCCTCTCCCCTATAAGAGATACGTAGATGTTGCATACCTTCCACTAGATAAAATGGTGAGTGCACACATAGCTTAAAGTTGTAGATACATAAGGATGTGCTTGCTCCCGATAGTGTTTCACATTTTCCTTACAATTCTGCTAGTGACAGGACCTCTTACTCACCAGCATTTGGTGTCTCTCCATCGTTTCTTTAATTGTCAGTCCTTTGGCTTTGTGTTCCAAGCCTGTCTAAGAATTTCTAAACAATATACAAGAATTTTTCTTTAAATGTTGTAGTGTATTTTGTTATGGCAGATGCTATTCCCCAACAGTAAAAACATGAAAAACCTAAGTAGCAGCTACAGAGCGATAGAAATCGAAACCTCAAATACAATGTAAAAGTTACATTGCAAAGGTGGTACCTTCTGGTCAGCTGGACACTTCAAGGAGTTGTGGACAGTCTTGCAGATGAAGACATACAGCCTTAGTTGCCTGTAAACTCAAAATATGGGGAATCAGTAATACACCTGTATTTTGGAGGGCTCGAATACCTCCGCTAATAGAGAGCAGAAAGCAAGTATTGGAGTATAGATGTACACCGCTCTGGAAAAAGAAAAGAAAGAAATCTCTTTATAGCAAATGGCAAATTTTATTAGTTGTAAATGCACACATACATCTGGTATTTTTTTGTTTGTGTGTCTAGAATGGTCACTATCAACTCCCAGTTCATTGCAATGGTGAAAACTGGAGCATCCCTTCCTTTCTTTTGCCCTTAATTTGAAGCATTACAGTAGAGCTACTAGTAAAAATTTCTCAGCTGCATGCCTTAGTGCTGCACACATTTTGTGAAGGGAGGAACATGTAAATACCAGATTTGAAGCTACAAAACAGAATTAGTGAATATGAAGACAAATACCTATTTGGTTTTTTTTGTACCTCTGGCCAGGAGTATATGATTAAAACTGCTGTGCTGTCTTACAGGAAGATAATTTTCAAAAACTAAGTCTAATTCATTTGGAAACGTACAAAATTGATTAAAAATCTCCCACAAAAAAGTTGATCCCCAGAAAAGAAGGAAAAAAACCCCATTCGTTTAATCTTTGTTTTAATATGCATCCAGTCACCATAAATATTTCAATTATATCTTTTCACTAGCAGTTACTGATTTCTTTTTAAATGAGCTAAAACAGAACTGCTGAAATGAAATTACAAGCTGTAATGAAATCCACTGTCCATCACTGTTCAGAACTGATTAAATAATGTCCCATTTTAATATCAGGCTTCTAATTCATCAGGCTTCTAAAGTGATGCTGCAAAAGCTGATTGAATTTAAATTCATAAGCAGAAGTTTAGAGAGACAATCATCAAACTAGAGCTTTCATGCAATTTGAGAGATGAATAAGATCAAAATAAGTGGAGGTTAAATTTCATGCAAATGCCTTTATTGCAGATAAACTAATCGGAGTTAAAAACTTTTGGAGTCTTATTACCACCTCTTTACACTTACTTTAGATTATGTAATTAACAAATCAGTTTAAAAAAATAAGTATTCCTTAAATTTCAGCTGTTACTTTTCCACTCACATTCTTTTGGACCTAATGATAGGATTGCTTATCACTGGTGTTTTGCTGGGAGATTACAGGAACTACTTTTTGCCACTAGATAGCACTGATACTTTACTTACAATATCGAGTCTGGTTATGTTATTTTCATTGAGAACAAGAGAATGTGGAAATAACTTTTGCACTAACTCATGTTTATTTGCATTATCTGTGCCAATACCCTATAATATCAAATGAGAATATATATTCAGGATCAGAACAAAAGTTAAAAAAAATTACATGGAAAACCAAATTTGATTCCTATATAGACAGTTGGCTTTAGCATTAAGAACAACTTGTTTTAAATTTTATATGATAATAGTTGATATCCTTATGTAGGGAGGCTGGGTGTTACTTCAGAACTGTCACCTCGGACTGGATTTCATGGATGAACTACTGGAGACAATTCTTACTGCTGAGATCCAGAATGACACATTTCGAGTTTGGATAACTACTGAACAACATCCTAAATTTCCGATTACACTGTTACAGGTTTGTTCAAATATTTGATTCAGGTACTTCATGAAAATTATTAAAATTAATCATGTAAATGGCAGTGAAATAAATGGAGGAAAAAAACCCCAAACGCAAGAAAAAAGTGGACTTGCCTTACAATGTAAATATCCCTTCAAACAGGAAAGTTACTTACCAGTAACTGGAAGTTCTTGGTGATGCATTATGTATGTTTGAATTCACACTAATTCTGTACACAGAAACACTTCAATAAAAACTATTTGGTTTTACTTGTATCCCTTTTTGCCCAACTAGACTCCCTGTGAACAGATTGATGCCCACAAAAGCTCTTCCAGAGAAAGATTCCAGATTCCCCTGTAATAAATAAATAAATAAAGCATAAATGGGACAGAACACACATGGATAGCACATCTCAGAGAACATAATTTACCTGATTTCTTAGGATAAACTATAAATGGTTGTTCTGTAGATCTCAAGGACACACATTTTTCAAGACCAGGAAAATTGCCTAAACTGTTATGAAGTACACTTAAGTCACTGACGATGGTTCCCAGCTGTCTCACAGCGAGTCACAATGCTACTTAGTATCTACTGTAATAGCTGTATGCTGACAATTCTGTGTTCCCTTTCCTCTAAAAACCAGCGGAAGTCTCCCTACTGGTTCTCAATCTCTCTGAATAAAAAGATACCTCACCTGGTATCCAGTATGTGAAGGGGGGAAGGACTCCTGTCTTGAAAGAGTCTAGAGACAACCTTCAGTAAGACTTGTCCGTCACCATGGTCTTTGTTTGGAAAGCTAGCTGTAGGGACCCTTACATTCTTTCAACAGAAAATGAAATCATCCTGCATCTACTGGTGGTTTATGAATAGTGAGGTATATAGACATACAGTCTGCTAAAAGTGAGACAAGAGAACTCAGAGGGTTGCTAGATGAATCTTCACTGCATTTACTGCGAATATTTCACATGTGATTTCCCACTCTATAGTGTCATGTTACCTGTTAAAATGTTAGCATATGCAGGGATTCCAGAACATGAATAATTGACAAACCAAAGCCCCTTCTCAGAAGAAAAGAGAACAATTTGCTTTGCTTTTTTTAATATAGAATGTTCACCAAAAACGCAACAGGATATCCTTTGAAATGTGGAAACACTGATTTTCAAGTGTTCCAATTCAGTCCAACAGTAACAGAAACACAAGGCAGTGTGTCCATGGGCTTCCTGGCATTTACTCTCCTTTCTGTGCATGTTACCATGTCACCCAAGCCAGACAGACAATTACTTACAGTTGGAGAGAAAAAAACCCCTTTTTTTTAATTTGGGTTCCTCCAGCATTTGTAATTGTCTTGAAGAACAGAGATTCTGGTAAGGCCAGTCTGTGTCTGAACTTATAAATTGTCCCATGAGCATTATCCAGCACTGGAATGCAATAGCCTATAGGGGTAAGTACTTACAACATTCTCTGATGTGCAAACCTGTGCTAACTAGCGCTTCTCCAAATAATTTGCAGGTATGGCTTGAAAATTAAAATTGTGTAGCCACTCTTCGCATTAGGCAGTTTGCATGAAACTAAGGGGCTGAATTCTAAGGGGTTGTGGCAATTTACTACCACAAATGTGGACTCAAGGCCTGCTGACCAGAGTGCTCAGGAATATTCTCTGGTGAATCTAATTTGCTGCTGTAGACAGCCCCAGAATCCAGAGTAGCCACTGTGATCCCAAAGAGCTGATCTGAGAAGTGAGATTTCTTTGTATTTACTCTGAAATTCTGGGAACAGAAATACAACACTGTTCTTGTCATTTGTACTGGTTGCTTCTCTCCCATCATTCAGTCATTGAACCAGAGATATAAAAACGTATGCCTTCTGAAAAGCACAGTGACTACTTCTACATCTGATGAAAAGTTTTAGATCCATGGCCAAGTGTCAGTGATGGTTTTAACCAACAGAAATTAAAGGTCTATGTTCAAAATCCTTCCTGGCCTAATCTAGTACGACTGCAGAAGAGACGGCTTTGGGAAGACCTTATTGCAGCCTTGCAGTGCTTGAAGGGGCCCATAGGAAAGATGAGGACAGACATTTTAGTATGGCCTGCTGCAGCAGGGCAAGGGATTCTGGTTTTAAACCGAAGAAGGTTTTATTTGGATTAGATATAAGAAATAAGTTTTTTACAATGAGGGTGGTCAGGCACTGGAACAGGTGGCACCCAGAAAGGTGGTGAATGCTCCATCCCTGGAAACATTCAAGGTCAAGTTGGACAGGACTCTGAGTACCCTGATCTATTTGAAGATGTCAGTGATTATTGCAGGGGGATTCAACTAGATGGCCTTTAAAAGGTCCTTTCCAACTCAAACTATTCTATGATTCTGTGTATTCCTTTTACGCAGTTTAAGTACGTATCAACTTTATTTCTACAAGGCTTCAGTTATCTACATTTTATTTATAACTAAGAGTTGTGACATTTTCATATGTTGCTATTTTTGTTTCAGTAAAAAAACCCAATTCCTTTATGTTTTTCTTGTGACAGATTGCCATAAAATTCACAAATGAACCTCCACAAGGTATTCGTGCTGGACTGAAAAGAACATTTTCTGGAATTAGTCAGGATCTGTTAAATGTTAGCAACCTGCCTATGTGGAAACCTTTGCTTTACACTGTAGCATTCCTGCATTCTACTGTTCAGGTATTTCTTAAAAGGCAAATAGTGTTATAACATATGGAGTCACTTTAGTACAGGTTCCTGAACAAACACATTCTGATATTTATCATAGCATCATGCTGCAGGACTAAAGCTTTAATTTCTATAATCTATATTTCAAGGTTCATTATTATATCTTTTTTTTAATAGCTTTTGAACCACTTTCATAAGATGGGCATTTTTTCTCATCTAACTTCAGCTGATTGAAAGTTAGTCATTAGGTATAAGGGAAAAAATTCTCTCTGTAGTCAATAGAAATAGATAAGCCTGCTGAAACAGAAAAACAGCTTATCTGTCACAGCTGTTTTTCTCTAAGAGTGAATATTTTTCTAGAGATCTATATCACTCTTTCTGTCCATTGATTTTAAAAGCAATCCAGATGCCTAACTCGGAGTAGCTATTTTCTAGATGGCTAAAATGAAATAAAATTCTTATCTGTGTCAATGTGCTTTCTACATTAATTCCAGCATGAGAACAATGGTATCTATACTTCATACTTTAAAGATAAATAAGTTTTGAGATCACAATAGATACTAATAATTTGAGCTTTCTGAATGCACCTTCTTTTCACCAAGGAGTTCAAAATAGTTATAAAACACTGTTTAAGCCTTAGGTTCTACTGAGCAGCTTGTATTTTTGGTGTAGGCAGTTGGTGAGAGAAGGACAATTTGTTGATGTTCCCTGTTAAGATACAGCATTCTGTATTATTTTCCTTCTTCTACCCTTTTTAAACAGTGAAAAAGTTGTTCTGTGTATTGCCTCAGGATTATACTGTTCTTGTGGAACTAGAAGATCTATGCTTATTCAACCTGTCGGTATTTTTAAAAATGATTACAGCTATTCATCTATTAAGAAATTTTATTTACGAATTGCTAACCAACAAGCAATATATACATTGTCCTGCCTTTAAACTGACCAATTCTTAATATCCTTTGGTGACAAGATCATTATGATAAATACAGCTTAAGAAGCAATTCAAAAAACTTGGCAGGAAATCATCACACCTTTCTGTATGGTGTTATTGATTAATTCTGTCTCATCTGCTTATAAACAATATTTGATTTTGAAAAATAAAAGGTGGGGGTTTTTTTCAATTCTAGCTCTTTTTATATATTGTAGCTAGGGTGCCTAAATGTTACTTCAGGTGTCAAAGACTGTCAGTCATTGCTGACCTGGTAATATAAAATCTGATAAATTCATTATATTTATCTCACTCAGTTGGTTTTAGACTGTAATTTATTCATTTGATAAATGTCAGCACTATGCAGCAACTTAGTTCTTAACGTCTTGAATTAATTTGTTCTACATTCTGAAAAAAAAATCATTGAGCGATTTAACTGAGGTGGCAGTAACAAGTTTGTGAGAAATCCAATAGTGCTGGATGTTTGAAGTGTTTGGGCTACAGAATATGTATTCTTTTACTTTCAGAATTAACTATTTTTCTGTTAGTACAACTGCTATCACTTTATTTCCAAAGAGGTATGCAATAATAAATTTGAATAGTGTAATGGCAGCAACCTTAAAATAAAGTCGTGAATTTTGAAAAATGTACATTAAAAAAACATACTGAAGCAATAAGACAAAAGGGGCAACAGAGAACCCTATGGAAAACTGAGCACGAATATAGGAGTTTGAAAATTTGAAAGTATCATTAGTCGACAGTATATGTAAAAAGAAATGAAAAACTGTGCAAGTCTAAATTAATTAATTACTTAATATAAAAATCTCATTATCCACACAGAAGTGAGGCATTGCAAACCTGTGACTTACAAATTTATTAGTATAGTTATTAATAAATGATTTTGTTGCTATTTCTATAAATATTTATCCCTCATGGTACAACTTAGCTGTATTATTGATGTGTATGAGGCATACAGCCATTTCCCAGGCTACCTTTCTTCTCTAGTTCCATTCTTTACTCCACCGGTATTGTTGTTATTGAAATCTATAAAAGAAAAAAAATGATATGTGGTTTCATAAATATACTTGGTTTTAATTTTATTCCCAAGGAGCGACGCAAGTTTGGACCTTTGGGTTGGAATATTCCCTATGAATTTAACTCAGCAGACTTTACAGCCAGTGTTCAATTTATACAAAATCACCTAAAAAGGATTGACATCAAGAAGGTGAATACTAAAATTTGTATACAGTACATTTAAATGCTTTGTATGGTAGCAGCAATTGTTTTGTCCTCATGTTTCTATTTATCATAATTTACTCATTGCTATTCATTTAGTGCCACTTCTAATGATCAAAGGTTGAGGTTCTCTGCAAGAAAATCAAGATGAAATATTTTATGTGCTGTCATGCATGTAAAAATACACAGTTGTTAAGAACCTTAAAATTTGTTTTTCTTTTTCACTACTATATCTAAAATCAACAAGTCTGTATGTTACCTGTTTTGGAAACGGAGCTAAAATATTTACTGAGTTTGACAGAGCCAATCAAACTTCTCTACAGCTACCATTTGGTCTTCTACTACTTAGCAGGGAGTAGCCATTCCTTATGAAGCAGCACTCGGCCAAGACAGAAAGATGAGAAATAGGGAGAAGGGGTGGAATGGGGAATAAGAAGAGAGGCAATAGCAGCTGTGAGTGATTTCAGGTCAAACAAATAATAATGAAATATATTGTACATAAGTATTATATTTTATATATAATGAGACTTTACTTCTAGAGAGCAAGGCATATGAGGAGTGGCTGAGGGAGCTGGGGGTGTTTACCCTGGAGGACAGGAGGCTCAGGGGAGACCTTGTCACTCTCTACAACTCCCAAAAGGAGGCTGTAGCCAGGCGGGGATCGGCCTCTTCTCCCAGGCAACCAGGACAAGAGAACACAGCTTCAAGCTGCACCAGTGGAGGTTTAGGTTGGAAATCAGGAGGAATTTCTTCATGGAAGGGGTTGTCAAGCATTGGAATGGACAGCCCAGGAAGGCTGTGGAGTCACTGTGCCTGTAGGTGTTCAAGAAACAACTGGACATGGCTCTCAGTGCCATGGTCCAAGTTGGTGTTAGGTCAAAGATTGGACTCCATGATCTTAAAGGTCTTTTCCAACCTAAACGATCCTGTGATTCTATATTATAATAGTAGGATCAAGCCCAACTCTTCTATAAAATTACAGAGTTGAGCTCAGTAAATACATTAGAAATAAAGTATTATTGTTATATGATTTTTTCAGTTCACATTTCAGAATATTATGAGCTTCAGATTATGTTGAAATTATAATCTTCTTTTTACATATAATAACTATAGTCTTTCATTTACTTTACTTGCATCCAGGGGATATCATGGAACACAGTTCGCTACATGATTGGAGAAGTACAGTATGGAGGCCGAGTCACAGATGACTATGATAAGCGTCTTCTTAATTGCTTTGCAAGGGTAGGAGACCTTGGAAATACAGTTATTTGTCATTTTTATTGGCAGCTGCAATACAGAAATCAGAAGGCCTTCTTTCTGCTGAATATGCACTTCACCAGTTTATAAGACTTTTCAAAGTAAAATTTATTTTTCAAAACATCATTCTTTGGCAGCAAGCTTCTTCCCCTTGGTTCCTCTTTGGTGAGGAGCAGAAGCTTAAAAAGACTCAGCTGGAAGTCAAACTTAGTAGACATAATTCTTAATGATTTACTGTTGTATTAAATTAAAATCAGATGTAGCATCTGAAACAAGAACCCTAATTTTTCAAGAGTAAAAATGAGATTAAAAAGCCCTCTAAGTAGCAAAATAATTGTTGGCGCTTTTTTTCCCCATGGATTTTTCACAGGTATGGTTTAATGAAAGTATGTTTGACAGCGCTTTCTGCTTTTACACTGGGTACAAAATTCCAGTTTGCAAAACCCTGGAACAGTACTTTGACTACATCCAGTTACTCCCTGCCATGGACAGCCCAGAGGTGTTCGGTCTCCATCCCAATGCTGATATTACGTAAGTAGGTCCCAACATATTGAAAACAGAGAACGTTTCTTTTAGTATTTGGAAACAAATCCCTATCAAATGTTTAAGTAAAGTATATTTTTCATAGGAAACCTAGGATTCATGTGAATTTCACTGCTGAAGTGTAACACTCTCTGTGTATGTACATTGTTATAAATGCAGTTATCTTCAGCTACATTTTACATGTCCTTTTAAGGCAGCTGGAACTCATTACTTACTCCTCATGATTTTACTTTTTTTAATTGAAAGCAGTATGAAACTTTTATGTGAGCATGTGACAGGTGGTTCTATACAGTTCAACTAGAGAAAGTTTCTAGTATTTGCCTTCTGTTTCAAGCAGTTTATTTTTCTGTGTTCACCTGTTAAATGATTCTCTGGATTGTCATTTGGTTTACAAGCATGCCTTTGGATGCAACTACAAACTTATGTTGCCATCAGTCCTGCCATTCCCGTTATTTAAAAGAGGCTTTTCAACTGCACCAAGTACTAGCTCCATCTAAAATTTTATCTTTGACTCGATTCACTTTCATTCCAAATAATGTGTAACAGCTCACCCTTTATTTCCTTGTAATATTATATGCCCTGTGAAAGGATATGAACATAATCATATTTTTTCACTGAAGTTCTTAATAACTCTGCCATGAATTATTGCATTTTCATATGCAGTATGTCCACATTCCACATTCATTGTTTCTTCACATAGCTCTTTCAAATAAAACAAATGTTATTCAAATGCACAATTGCTGTGAAAACCTAACATCTTCTAACATTTTTGGATGAAACAATAATTTCCCACAATTTTTCAGTCTCAAAGCTGAGAGGCTGGTGCCGTGTCAAGAGGCCTGTAGTCTAAGCATGCTGTGAGAAGAGTACAGAGTTTTACTGTCAACTCTGCCTAGCACATACCGCTGTTAATATATGCCTGTGAAGAAGAGAATCTAAGAGTAGATTCTGTTTCAAATCATTCTCTGATGCTTGCAAGACCTCCCTTCCAGAAATGATTAAAGAAGAAAGAAGAGCCAAGATTTAACAGAGAACTAAACAAAGTCTTGAAGAGAGACATGCTTTAGATCCAAAGTTAGGCTTGTAGGAGAGCTAATTTATACAAGGAAACTTGAGACTAACAGTGGTGAGGGAGCTTTAGTAAGTACGAACAGCTCTTTGATTTCTCTTTAGTGCTCAGTTTTTCTTCCACTTGGTACCTCAGAATATTCTTGCTACTTTAGTCCCTTTTTTTTTTTTTTTTCCTTTCTTGTAGATTTTGCCTTGTAGGTATTTCTCTAGAGTTTGGGGAAAATGTTCAACAGCTTCATGCTTTTTTCCATGCTTTATCACAGTCTGTTTTATTATGCACAGCTACTGTGTCTGAATTTCATCTTTGATGCACAGACTAAATGGATTAGCAGCCCATACAGTATAAAAGTTCTATTCAGATTCTCCCTGTAATATCTTATCAAGTCATCTCAGGGTATGCAGAAGGCTAACTGATAGAATTGAAACCCTGAGAGAGACAAGACCTCTCCATGTTACTCTTACTAAGGACAAGAAAAATCTTATCTCTCACTAATTTGCTGTGACAGTTTTACAGTTCGGCCAAAAGCTCAGTCTGTTGGTTTCAATTGTAAGGCTTCAGTGAATTTCAATGCTTTCATTTAGGATTAACACCTGAAGTCATTGAGAATGATTTCAACCTGCTGTATGAATCATAGGCTCTGAAAAAGCCACACAGTTAACAGGTACCTGAGCAGGAAATGAATATTCTGACAATCTTCTGCCAAACCCCCCTTCCCAACTGGTTCCCTACTGAAGCCTTAAATGTAGCTGAATTTTTGTTAAGCTATTGCAGGCTGGTGAATGTAAGGTTTTGAAAACCGTGCTGCAATAGATATTGCTGTTTTCTACACAAAGCTGAGACAATATTTCTGTCTTTTTTTCTTAGTTTTAACTTCCAGTACAGAAAATCCCTGATGGCACAGATTCCAGCTATCAAATAATGGTAGTCTGTTACATCCAAATTCTTTAGAAAATACTCTTAATAATGCCTTTTTGGAGTAAATCAAAATCTATAGAAAATTAATTCTCTTTTTTCTTCTTACGATACAATTCACTTTACAAAACTGCTTCAGGGAAAAACAATATATAAATAGGTATCGAGTGCTTTATCTTGCATACTTTCAGGCTACACTGATACTATAAATGAGATTCATTTAATGTTGCTGTAGCTTCCTTTATGGTTACTCTAGACTTCCTTAACAGTAATAGAGAAAAATAGATCCTTGTAAAGTACAATTTCTCTGATCACAAAGCAGACATCTAAAATACATGAGCTGAATTGGGCAATCTAGACAAAAACCTGATACGGAGACATCTACACATAGATATCTACATGTGATGAGGGTCAACCCATCACATGCAACTGAGTCTCTTCTCAGGAACAAGGTACTTCCTCTACAGACCTCTGCCATCTTTTTATCGTTATTGTTTGCATCTATACTTCATTTTATCTGCAACCTAAAGGAAAGTCAGGTTTTCCAAAGCCCAGAAAAAATTTGTTGCAGAGTGGTTTTTATGTTGCATATGTCCCAGTGGTATGTGAATGAAATTTCTTCTTGGTATTTTAATCTCACTTCCACACTGGAAAATTATTTTAATGTAAAGATCAAGATACATATTTTTGTCTTTTCTATTTTTATTTACAAAAAAGTCTTGTTCAAACAGTAATTGTTATTTATACAGGATTCACGTAATTTCTCCTCTTCAGAAGATTCCTAGCTTGTGTCATTGAGGAAAGGAATATCACTAACCTTTGATTCTGTTCCTTTGATGTTATTTTTCAAAAGTCGTTCTCTCCTTTTCCCCAAAGTTTGCGTATTGCCTTCTCCTTAAAATTGTGGGTTTTTTGGGTTTTTTTTCAGATTTAGAAAGACCATTTTCTAAATTCTGTAATTTATTATAATTTAATTGATGTAATAATCAGGGAACCTATACCTTCTACATAAAATAGTCTGCAGCAATATTGGAAGAACGGTGCTTATAGTGTGAAGAGGAAGGTTCACATCTCTCTTATCGCTACTTGTTAAATCAGCAAGACACAAAGTAAAGGTTACAACCACCAGTATGTCATGCAAATTACCAATGAAGCCATGATTCCAAGGGAAATTTTATCTTTTATGCTCATTTGTGGTCTTGAATAAATCTTTCATTCTTTAATGGGGTCATAAATTGAAAAAATGCTTGAGAGTTTTGAGTCTAAAGTCAAGGGTTACGAAAAACCTTGAAAGCCCCCATCATTCTTACTTTTAGAAGCAAAAATTATATCCTCTGAGAAGCAAACTCTGGGTAGTATTTCTCCTATTTTTCTGATTTATAGTCTTTATAATTGCATTCACAAAAAGTTTTTGTTGAAATACTGTAGTATCTAGCTTCTCTAGTATTATGATACTGTATCTAAAGCATCTTTAGGTACTTTAGGAGTTCACACATTCTATCCTTGGTTTCATGTCTTATATATTATGTGTGACAAAGTAATAGAAATAGATGGGTGTCATATGAAAGCTGAAAAGTAAAACTGACATGCAAAACTGTGCTTTGAATCAGTATAAATGTATGTCCTACATCACTCATGATGTATGTTCCTTGTGTAGCTGATTCCGTAAAGTAAAAGCAGGCATTGCCAACACTTCAGTACTCCAGGCTCTCTTTCTTATTTCCCCTCATAGCTCTACGCCACTGGATGGCACAGTAACAAAAATACTCCTATAATTCTTGTGTTGAAGGACTGATGTGGTCTACTGTCTTTCATTATCCAATGCCACACAAATTTAATTCACATTTTTGTATTGACTCAGAACATAAATTTACATTAGCACTGCCCATGCTTCACTATGGAATAGAAGTTTTTTTAACCTGCAGTGCTCTAAATCTAGCAGCCCTTGTCATTAATCCTGGAATACCTCAAAGCAGAAAGAATTTACTAAATAATAAAGGGGCAGCTTGCAGAGTTATACCTCCACCTTTTCCTGCTTCTGCATTACACTTTTAAGAAGTAATTAAATGAGGCAAATATTCTTCCTTGTTACAAAACTTTTGTTGCTTCTTCCCAACAAATAGTTCTTTGAAAGGTCTTACCAGGAATATGCTGTTTCCTGTTCCCTTTCCTCAGGATCCCTAGTATGATAGGTTTTTCTGCCACCTCACGATCTCAGCTTGCAGACCTCCTTCTTATCCCTGAATTAGAAACACAGCAAGTGCATAACAGGGAAGAGGGAAGTCCATATCCTTTAAAACCATGGTAAACCAAATGTTCATGATCAGTGTATTACGGTTGGTGCGGGATGCAAAGGAAAACATCCTTTGTTGTGTGTGGGTTTTGATTTGACTTGAGGACACACTGTTTTTTGTGTGTTCTACAAAGTTACCATGAACTATTAAAACATTCTATGTAACTGAAAATGTATTTCTCATCCTCTCAGATACCAAAGAAATACATCAGCTGATGTTTTAGATACTATTACCAACATCCAGCCTAAAGAAAGTGCAGGAGGATCTGGAGAAACTCGTGAATCAGTCGTTTATCGTTCAGCTGAAGACATGCTAGAGAAACTTCCTCCAGATTACGTACCTCATGAGGCAAGCTAAGCTTAGTTTTGTCTTACTGTTCTCTCAGTTGAGTTTTCACATTACACATTCCAAAAAAACCCACTGAATTGTACGAAAAATCATATAGCTGGTAGTAGATTCAAGTAAGAAACCAACAACATTACGGCTACCAGCATGAATTGGTGTGAAGGTTTTTTATTTAAAATCAAAACATCTAGATTGGTCATGGAGATATGTCATGGAGACTATGCTTGTACTTCCAAAGCTACTTGTGAAAACAGAAAAAAATCAGTCAGCATTTTGTGATAGCAGTCTCCTGGGCCTTCTGGGTGAAGTCCTGTTCTAGCAGAATCATGAGTAATTGGGTAGTACCAGACAAAAAGAACAAAACAAAACTGCAACAGTTGTAAGGGGATGTTAGTTGAATAATATACAAATCTAATATTTACTTTACTGAACACACAGAAAGTTAAGACATTGTATACTACAACAGCATTTAAACAATTTAGACTTAACTAAATTCCTTCTGTGCTTTTATATTTTAGGTAAAGGCTCGTTTAGTTAAAATGGGAGCACTTAACTCTATGAATATTTTTCTTCGTCAAGAAATTGACCGCATGCAGAAGGTGATCACAGTTGTCCGCACCAGTTTGAATGATCTGAAATTAGCCATAGAAGGAACCATTGTTATGAGTGAGGCAAGTAAAGTATATTTACTTCATATGGAATATTGTGCTTTAAACTATTACATTGGTTGATTTACTTTGAATTTTATTTAATTCCTTCAGAATTTAAGAGACGCACTTGATAACATGTATGATGCTCGAATCCCTCAAGTATGGAGAAGAGTATCTTGGGATTCTTCCACACTTGGCTTCTGGTTTACTGAGCTTTTGGATAGAAATGCTCAATTATCTACTTGGATATTCCAAGGAAGGCCAAAGGTGTTTTGGATAACTGGATTCTTTAATCCCCAAGGTAAGGTTACTTAAAAATACTTGAGTACTAATGTATTGAATAATAATTTAATGGTTATATAGCCAGAGTGTGTCACAGAAGCCAAGATGATAAATGGGTTCAATGTGTACTCATAGCCCAGAAAGCCAGCTGCAGCCTGGGCTGCATCAAACAGAGCTTGGCCAGCAGGGTGAGGGAGGGGATTCTGCCCCTCTGCTCTGCTCTGGTGAGAGCCCTCCTGGAATGCTGCATCCAGCTCTGGGGCCCCCATAGAAAGGATGTGAACCCGCTGGAGCGAATGCAAAGAAGGGCCATGAAGATGATCAAACGGCTGGAGCATCTCCCTTATGAAGGCAGGAAGCAAGAGCTGGGGCTGTTCAGCCTGGGGGAAAAGGCTCTGGGGGTGACCTTTATAGCACCTTCCAGTTCCTAGAGGGGGCTACAAGAGAGCTGGACAGGAATTTTTCACAACTGCATTTAGTGATAGGACAAGGGAGGATGGATTTAAACTGAAAATGGGTAGGTTTAGAATTGATATTCTGAAGAAATTCTTTACTGTGAGGGGTTGAAACATTGGAACATATTGCTCAAAGAAGTGTGTGTGCCCCATTCCTGGCAGTGTCTAAGGCCAGGTTGGATTGGACTTGGTCTAGTGGATTCTATGTGATTCTATGGTTCTATGATCTTTTAGTCTGACCCATAAAAACAGTTTTTATATTACAAGAAGGAAAGCATATAGTTAATAAATAAAATAATTTATCTTGTTGACATATCGTAGCATGATATTATACAGCTTCTAAATAAAGTATACTTAATGATAATGATACAGCTTTTAAAGAAAATGATACTTTTTCTGTGGTTTGAAACTGTTTAACTCATTCCAAACTGTAAGTTGCAAGTATGGAAGAGCTTTAATTTAGAGAAAGATGTTACAGGAGCAACAAAATTACTTTTAACAGTATAGTAAGAGCAATCACTCACTGGAACAATCTCATCAGAAACATGGTAGAGTCCCCATTTCTGGCGGTTTTCAAGATGTAATTGGACAGGGCTAGACAATCTCATCGAGTCTCCCTTTCCCATGAAAGTTTGGACCAGGTGAACTTCCTATGTCACTTCCAACATGGACTGTTCTATGATTCTGTGAATGTGCAACTGTACCAGAATTTATAGCAGTTATCTATCTCTCACAGAGAATTATCAACATTTAGTTTTCATGATGTATCAATTTCACAGATTATTTAATGAATAGTTTCTTCAAATTCATCGAAGAATGAAGTACAAGTAAACATTATCTATCCTTATCTGTTATAGATTGATATTTTTATCATTCAGAGGAAAGAGAAAAAAAAAATTTAACCACCTCCATGAGTAAAAAACCCCATTACCTTACTAGGTGTGTGTTCATAGGAGAATCTCCCTTAGACTACCCAACTACCTGTACAAAATTCTCATAAGAAGCTTCTGTCTGACAGCTATGAGGTGTTTTTTGTTTTAATTAGGCTTAACCTCTGAAATTCTTGAATGCTATATGAATTACCTTTGCTTTGTGATGCTTCTGTTCTTACTGGCCTTCCCATGGCCAGGACTGTAAAAAGTACTAATACCAGAGTTTTTTTCAGAGTCATTCTCAGAAACAGTTGAGGTGCCTGGAGCACATCCAATTTGTTATTGAAAGATGGTATTGGGATGCCAGTCAAAACATCATTCCATTTGTATCCTGAGTGCCACAGCTGATAAGCATACTGATCTCTAGTGATTCAAGAGCACACCACCCATGGTGGTGTAAAAGAAGATGATGGACCACATTGTCTCAAAAAAAGAAAACATCTAGCCTAATAGGCAACAAACCTGAGACACAGATGGTCTTGAACTTATTGCTCCAACCTCTGTGCTCCAAAAAGAAAAAAAAATGTAGTCCTGCAGCTAGAGAGAGGTTTCCTAAGTGCAAAATGTGTGCTGTGGGTAGGGGTGAGGTGAGTATATTTGAAATATTACACCATATTTGTAACACTGCTCACCAGGACCTTCGCTCTTAAGTATTTAGTTCTCTGTGTTAACTTCTCTTTCTTCGTCTCAATCTCTATGACAATTCCAAGTAGTTCTTCATCTAGTAGCATAAAATAGCAGATACCGAGTTTTTGGTGACTTCACTGTTATCTTCTGACACAGAAACACCAGGCATTTGCTACCAGTGTTTCTGTTTTTGTAGCCTTTTCCTTTGCAAGACATTCAAACCTCTTTGCTGCTCAGCCACCTGTGCTTAAACTATTCAGCCCTCTGCATCACAAACCTTTTTTATTTCAAACCTCTGTAAAGTCTGTTCAAAACAATACTTAAAAAATCACCTAACTTGCTGCTCAGTTACGTCATCCTCTACCTTAATTTCTGTCTAGGACTGCCTTTTTTCCCCCTAACAAAACATGCATTTTTCATTCTTCACAGGCCCTGCATTAACTAGATTCCCCACACTCATATAGTTATTTTATTGTCATATTCAAACACGTATTTTCTGTTTTACATCAATTAAATTCATTCTACTTCTTTAATTTAAAATACCCCCACCTTTTAGCTAAGTTGCTTTTACATAAATATCAGCTCACATATTGCATAAATGTTTGCTTTGAAATTCATTCTTTAAAGACACCTTTATCATGGATCCTGTAGTTGATTGCCTTACGATAATTTGTAAGTCAGTGTCCTGAAGATATATTTCTTAACAGAGTAATTTAATAGAAAAAAAAGGACATGCCATTTAAAATATTTTTCTTGGTGTAATGCACACTATGCCACTTTTGTCATTTGTTCCTATTTTGATCCCAAAGGACAGTTTGCTATCATTAGTCAGGATGCCAATTTTCAACGGAACTCTGATTATCTGTCTATAAGTTCAGTGCAGAACCATGCTAATAACTGAGCAAGACTTTATTTTATCATGTGAGATAAATACTAAATGTCTGGCTTAATTTCTCAAGGATTCCTGACAGCAATGAAACAAGAAGCAACCCGAGCACATAAAGACTGGGCTTTAGATAAAGTTGCAATACATAATGATGTGCTAAAGCTAACCAGAGAAGAAATCACATCATCTCCTTCTGTATGTATGACATGTGAAGATGTTTCAGTATTAATTTTGGTATTTAGTTTGTATTATGCATCATTGAGTTACTTTGGATTGATAGAGGAAAAAGCTACTATTGTCTTCACCTTAATGTTTTTGCTCAGCATAGAAGCCAAATAATAAATATGAAGATTTTAATTTGTTAAGTTAGAAAAATATTTAATTGAAAGAACTCTTTCATTGTACCACCTGTTAATTTTTGGAATTTATAGTAAACTTTACATGAAATTTTTATAGACTTTATAAAATAACTTTTGCTGCCCTCCATTTCAGTAGCATTATCTTCTGAAAAAGGATTATATTATAGTTTAAAATTAAATAGTTTGAAGAGATTCAGTGTCACATATTTTTTACTATAAAACATATATGACTTTCAATGGTTTAGGACAATTATTATGCTTTATATGTTGTGATGTATCTGCTTTCCCTCCACGCAGGAAGGAGTATATATCTATGGGCTCTACCTGGAAGGTGCAGGCTGGGACAAACGAAGAAGCATACTCGTTGAGTCTACACCAAAGATCCTTTTTGTCCAGCTGCCTGTGCTCCATATGTTTGCTGTTGATTCAAGCAGACCTAGGGACCCCAAGCTCTATGTTTGTCCTCTTTATAAGAAGCCCATGAGGACAGATTTGAACTTTATTACAGAGATCTATTTAAAGACAGCGAAGTCTCCAGACCACTGGATTCTGAGAGGAGTAGCTCTGCTCTGTGACATCAAGTAAGCTGTTTTTCCTACTACGGCAGAAGAGAAATACGTGGCACATGTAACAAACTACATGTGTAATTCTTGTACTGCGCTTTATTTGGTGGCTACTCGTCATTATACTAGAAACTGCTTTTCAGTCTTGGCTTACTGGTTTTTTTTCTCTGCTTTCAGTAAATTCAGTTTGCCTTGGCTGTTTGTTCATAGTTTTAAAGTAAATCTTTCCAAGTAAGTTCATCGCTTGTACTCTTTGAAGTATGCATTATATTACTTTAAAGGAAGATTTGCTTTAATAATACAATTAATGTCAAATAAAATATTATTAAAAAAGAAAAACTTTGCTTTTTCACATTCTTTCACATGTACAACTTTTAGTTTGTGTTTCAGTGACACAGATTTAAAATCTCCTAGATACAAATTTAAATTCCTAGATTCTGTGTGATACACAGATTACTTTCTTTGAGTCTGCAGGAAACGATATGACAGAAAAATATATTTGATCCGTATTTTTTGCTTGGGCTTTCTCAGAGCTCACTTGTTCTTGTTAAATGATCTAGATTAAGCAAAACTACACCAGGAATGTTTGTGCCAGGAATATCTGACAGAGACCAGTATGTTCTCTGTCCAGTTTAGCTGTGTGGGAACAGAAGTAGAACAGCTCCAACTACTATAAATATGGACTTTTTTTTAAATTAGAGAACCAGATTATTTACAAGTACAATTATTTTTTCTGCATTTCATTTTAGCTCTAAAGTGTGGGATGCAATCCTTGAAATGACAGTCACAGCATTATTCTGTGATGATACCACGAATATCTTAACCATGAGTTTTCCGGACATAATTAGTAGTAAACTAATTTTATTCATGTAATACTAAACAAGATATGCAGTCTACACTATCTCTTTAATAATCTCCAAAAGTATCTTCCTTCTTTTATTTGGCAACACAGTTTTTCACTTAAACTCCATGACTGGACCATGTTTTTCCTTTTACCATTCAAGAGTGTTCAAATGCATCTGCAGTGGCAAAGTGCAGCTACTACTTGACAAAGTCCTGGGCATCTGTTGGGATGACAAAAGGCCTTTCCTTGAGATAGAGTCCTATGCCTTTCTGTTGGAGGTCACCATCTCAGGATATCCTCTTGCAAAAAGTCTGTGGCACGCAGGAAATAACAATACATAGACACAACATCATGAGATCATGAGCAGAGTAACAGAATGTGAGATCTCCAAATGCAATTAAGTAAAACATTTCTTCTCTCTCCTCTATAGATTTACTTAGATTCAAATACAAGAAAGCCACTGGTGCTTACAGCTTTACTTTTACCGTTTTTATGTATTTTTAGAAGCAGTACCACAGAACTACATCTACAAAAAATGGGGAAAAAAAATCTGACTTTGCAATTGCAAGAGATTTTTCTCCAAGTAATCACAATATTGATGATAGAACTTGTGGTGTTGACCAGCAGCTAAGTACTCAGTTGCTTGCCCCGCCCTGCCCTGCCCAAGCAGAATGGGGCAAAGAGTCGCAAGATTAGAAGCTGAAAACAAGGGGGTCAAGATGAAGACAGTTTAATAAAGTGAAGCAAAGCTGCACACATAAGAAAATTGAATTAAGTAATTTATTTAGTGCTTCCCACTGGCAGGCAGATGTTTAGCCACTTTCTGGGAAGAGTCTTAGCACACATAATGGTTACTTGGTAAGACAGATTCAGTGAGAACAAATATTCCCCATCCTACTCATTTCCTGAAGTCTTCGGTGCTGAACACAACACCATGTTTATGGAATATCCCTTTGGACAGGTTGGGTCAGTTGCACTGGCTTTTTCCCCTCCCATGTTCTTGCACACGCCCAGTATACTCATTGTGGGGGCAGAGGGGAAAACAGGTCATATCCAAAAAACAGCACAAGAAATGTATGTATTCATTCCTACAAGTTTTTTTCCTGGTCTACCCTTTCAGCTTAATTACAATGGAGAAACAATGTGTAACCTTGAATGCCTCCACAGGTGGAAGATGTGCACGGTCAGGTTTACAAGTCAAAGCCCACAAGGGAAAACAGCAGGGAAAGTGCAAATTTACATGCTGAGTTACACAACTTACACTGACGATAATTTTGTTCTCCATCCAGTATAATACCAAGAGCAGAGATGAATAGTATGTTATCTCAGCTACATTATATTTTGCATCAGCTTCTTGAGAGCATCTCTTTCTTGTTTGTCAGAGTCCAATTCCCATTTCCCATCTTCTCTGAGCCTGTCTAGGGATTTTTTCCATTCTCTTTCCTCAATACCATGCATTAGCTCACTACTTTCAGGTTACAGTGAATGTTAATTTTCATAGAGCTTTCCAGTTAATTTATGGAAATAATCTATGTTTTGTGACGACAACAATCTACTATGTATTCAAAAGGCTCTCTTTTTGTCTCTGCATGTTTCAAGAACATTTATGAAGTATTTTCATGTCCTGGTCATATGTGGGATAGTATTCTTACACTTTATTTGTTTACAGCCAGCTCTTCAAACATTTGAAGAGATGCAGTTAATTACTTGAACTACAAGTCGTTCCTCCCAGCTGCCATAATCTATAGGAATTCAAGATCTCAATTCAAGACTTTTCACTCCCAGGAAAATTCTATACCTCCAGGATACTGTAATAAGCATCCAAATTCCTAAATAAACACAGTTCGTTGTGTTTCTTTAAAGTAACTAAACAAAGTTACTCTGAACTTTTTAATGCTCATTTGCCAGTCAAGTTACTGTGGTTCAAGTTGTGAGACAGTATTGTGGTGCCTAAACTGACAAAGAAAGGAACACCATGTCAGCAAAACACAAATATTTAACAGATGATCAAAAAAAGACAAGTACTTGAAAGATGACATGTAAGTAGTCTCTCTGAGAAAAGACCTAACTCATGAAGGCCTTTATTTGAGAATGCAAAGAAGAACATGTCCAGAATTAGCTTAGAGGGTGGATCCATAGCGTGCACTTTTCTTCCCTCCCCTGGTGGAACTGTCACCCAGAAGAATTTTCCTGCCTGTTGACTCTGATTTTCAGAGGTAATCCAAGCCAGTAGACAAGGGAAGGCACTTCTACTCCTTCCTGCTGCTTTAGAACGGACACATTAATTGGGAATCATTGATTTGCTGGTACATCAAGATACTCACTTTTCACAGCACTTTTTCTTCTTAGGTGATGATTCATGAGAAGCCTGGAGCTTGGCTGTTTGATGAGGTTTTATGTGACAATGCCTAAGAATTAACAAAAACTATGGAAAGAGCTTGCGAATGGCAGGAAGGGGAGGATTTTTCTGGTCAGGTTTCTAGATCTCACAAAACCACTGACTGGAATGAGCTTGTTCCAAGAAGGTAACATTTCAGCTAAGTTTTAACTCGGAAGATTTTTTAATTCCATAGAATCATTTTCTTCATCTACACCCTCTGTTTCTGCCTCTATGTTCTGGCCAGTTCTAACTAAAATTTGTTCATAGAATATTCATAGTTTATGGAAAGACCTACTGTTTTCTTATTCAGTAACTTCATTCACTGACCATATCTATTCTTAATATTTAAAGTAATTCATTATTTTTATTAGTCTGGAAGAACACCTGGCAGCAGTATGTAAGTTTATTTCTGTTGACACAAATACTGAAAATCAAATGTATGGAATGTGCAAGCTGCAGTTCTAAGTATATTGATGTTTCTGCTGATTTTTGAATATTTGGGTGTAACTGGATTGCTGTGACAAGTCTCTCATTCAGATTTCTTCAGAAGCCACTACTATTATTTATACTCCTACACATCACAAATACTTCACCAAACTTTGTAAGAGTTGGTACCTGTATCTGCATCACATAAGCAGAATATTCCTGAGGTAAGGCTAGTTTTATAAAATCCAAAACCCCATGCCCTTTCTAGTGACTGGTACTGCCTTCAGAGCACCAAGAGCCATGCATATATTAACTCTTAGAGATTCAGGAAAACTGTTTTTTAACTTAGCAATGGTCCATGATAAAGGTCAAATCCAGAAGACGACTTTGAAAGTAGAAATACCATGTGATTCTTATACAGCAGATATTAGGAAGGGTACTTAAGGCACTGCTAACATGTCTGACTTATCTCTATGCCTCTTTATTTCCATTACAATTTCAAATTTATTTGATGTAAATACATGCTGATAACATCATTGGGGACATCTGAACAGTCTCTGACTTCCGGCATCGACTATTTAATAAAGGAATGACTCAACCAAGGTATTAGTTGGTTAGATGACTAGTAATAAAGGAATATCCAGGAATACAAAACCCAAATTATCCAATTTCCACTATCTTCACATTCTCACATGTCAAAAAGGATTAGTGGTTGCATTCTGACAGTTAAAAAGATAATTTTTTAGGACTTTAATTTTTATCTTGCTTTTAGATCTTAAAATTTGCCTTATATTTTCGTATCCTTTATTATGAAGCGAGATAGTCTTCATGCCATTCCTGTGAGGTTTAGTCTTCATCAAAATTATTTTAGCATTTTTCATAAATATTGAGATCTCATCCAAAATTCAGCCTTAATATCAGTGCCAACATTTACCTTAATTAACATACAGTTATCAGTCTTTTCCTCCTAAGTCTCATTCAGTTCCAGGGGGATGCGATTCCACCTTCTGGATATTAGGAAAGCACTACCTTTTATTATTTCCAGGACAAAGTGACACACCTAAAGTAAGTAAATTTCCTCTCTGACTCCTCACCTTCTCCCCCACCCCTGTCCCAACTCCTGGACTTTTCTGTGGATCTACAACTTCAAATGTCTTACAATACCAGCAGGCTAACTCCTTCAATCCACCCTATGCTTCACTTTCCCAAGCAGTCATGGCAGGATGTGTTAACAGGTAAACTGTCTGCAGCTTGCTGCATAGATTCACTGCTCAGTAGTTCCTCCTACCAGTGTTTACATGTTTATGTTTGATATTCAGATTAGTCAAGTGGTTGTTCAAGGGGTCAGCTGATTAAAACCCCAAATATTAATTTCTCAAAGTCTGCTGGCTAACCACCTAAATGGGATTTCTGTGAACACTCGGAGACAGAATTATCATTTGCCTTACAGACATTTTAATTCAGAGAGCTGCGTTAAACAGGCACCTGCCCTTTGTCCCTGCAGCTTCAGATGACCTGTGAGCAGGCTGCTGGGTAGCAGTGGAAATGAAGGATGGTTAGGGTCACGCTCTCTTTTTAGGGGGATGTTTACGATGTGACAAGCAACAGCCTAAGACATTGCGATTAGGAGCTTGTGATCTCCTTCTCACTGAGCACAAAAAGTCAAACTACTGTAATGTAAATGGCCATGTAAATGAAAACTATTAAACCTGTATAATTACAATCTAGAGAATTTAATTAGTCACAGCCATGATAACACATGGGAAATCCAAGAGACAGGTTTCCAGTCTCACTCATTCATGCAGAGAATATTTTGACATGAAATGCTAGACTATAAAGTTTTTTTTTCTCAAGAGACACATCCTGTCCCTCTTCAAAGGATATTTTTCTCAAAAAACCATTAGATACTGCAGACAAGCAACCAAATGCTTGTCTCAGCATTTGGGAAGCATTTTACTGAGGGGATACACGTCCTACCTATGAGGCATCTAGCAGCAGAGTAGACAGAAGTTCTCTCTGTCTCTTTGGAAAAGACCAGTATCAGACCATTGCACAAGACGTGTATCAAACCGTACAATGCAGTTTTCCTCTTCTGTACTGAGGTTTCCCTTGGTGGCAAAACATTGAACGGAGGGATTTCCAAATAACTTCCTCACGGAAAAAAAGCTACCACAACAAAAGAGGGAGACTGGAGAGTAATATTTCAGTCAATTTTACTTAATAACAAATAAGTAGACTCATCTTTTTTTCATTTGTTCTTTGAGCCATTGCTACCTATTTTCTTGTAAAAAATGAGGAGAGAAATTGAATTCTTTGCTGAGAATTTACCATCCTTTCTTTCCATTAGTTCATCCTAGTAGCCTGCTATAGTTCAAAATATAATTCTTAACAAAGCTTTTAAAACAGGGGTTTTTAATAAGGAAATTTTAAATAGGAGTTGGGAATTCTGATAAGAAATTCAAACTGTAATTAAAAAGTTATTTTCTGTTATATTACAGGACTGCAACTAGCTTTGACATTTCTATAATTTTAAGATTTTTAAATATAGGAATGACTGGATCATATTCACAAATTAACACAGTCATATGAATTCTTCAACAACATTTTAAGGAAAATATTTAAATCAATTTCTTCTTTATAAGACAGAGAACTGTATTGTATTGAAATTAAATACCTATCTAAATCATTCCCTCCATACAATCATTACACAGAATAAATTCCACAAGGCAGCTAGACTCCAAAAGTAGATACAACTATTTCAGTTCATTATGTAGTTTAAAAAACTTTAGTTTAAAGAAAAAAAAAATTGTATTTGCACTCATTTCTTTGTTTTCATCAAGAAATGTATCGCCCAAAGTGTACAAGCCATACTGTCTGACAGCTGAAAAATGGAGCTCTCCATTACCTACAACCAGGCCCTTATATCTGGAAAAACAAGTGAGCAGCAGATTACGTTCATTCATTCTGAGTCTGCATCTACAATTAGGGAAAGCTGGTTGATTTCAACCCCTGCATTCCAGCCCTGCAGAGCCTCCACAAGACATTTCATGAACTGAGCACATTCTCCTGCATATGGGCAGGTAACTTAAGTAACAGAACAATTAGTATTTAAAAGCACTAAACTAAAATTACCGAGATTTAATGCAAAATGTGTATCACAGCCAGCAACCAGAAGAAATTCTCCTGCTTCCTAATGACCTTTAAAAACATTTAGAAGTTTTTTACATGGATCTGTCATGTAAGTATTTGCACTAGTCATGTTCTGATTCAAAATAAGGTAATTTTGAGTTTTACTCAGAAGTATAAATTAACCCAGAGTTCAGATTTCAAAGTGCAATTCACGTAATTTAGTATCTCCAAAGATATCGAAGTATATATAGCTCCAAGACTAAATGTTCTTTCTAAACATCAATGTGCTGTAATTACAGTTGTGGCTTATATGTTTTTAACTCTCATTTCCATAATCCTGCTCAGAGACACCTTTTTTTCCCCAGGAGGCCTACAGAAGGATTCAGCTTAGATGAACTTTTATTTCAGTTAAGAAGGTATTGCTATGAGTTACAACTCTACAAACACCATTCAAATTCAATGATTCAACATTAAAATTCTTCTTCTTCCTTTCCTAAGCACATATTTCAAATTTTTAAGTGATTTATTTGAGTTACTTCACAGGTGCTAGTTCCCAGCTCAGACACTTTAGCTTTTATTGAGCTTGGAAGGATCTTTACTGACAGTTCCTCTTAGCTTTGTAGAGAAAGAAAAAGGGCCAAAGCACGTTCACAGCTGCAGCACACTGCAGGTACAAAACACACGAGCAAATGGCTCTTGCCTTTCAGGCACTTGGGCAACACTTGCACAACCACTGTACAAGGCAGCCACTCCCTCCAGTTTTCATTTAAATCCTGAGTCTCGGAAAACACTTAATTCTCCAAATGTCAGCAACCCTGTACCCTGCAACTTTAAATACATGTGTGCAAGGTAGAAAGGAATAAAATTTCACTAAGAGTTCAGATCTATTTGCACTGAGATCCAAGAGTATATCTCTATCCTAAAGAAACTTATTATGAACGATGATGTTTATAAAAGCCAGTAGCACCTGGTCATGGAGAAGCACGAAGTGCATAACTCGCAGCTAAGACTGATAACATTCCTTAGGATACTGCCTATGGCAGGTGAGGAAAATGTCTGCAACTCAGCAAATGTCACAGCAGAAACATGCAATTTCCTCATGACACAGACTTTCCCCTTCAGAAAGTTTCAGAGACAAAGCATTCAGTCTCTCGTGGGACAGGGATGTTACTTTCTGCATACACAAGTCCAGTGGTGATAATTTTCAGATAGCAGAGAGCCCAAACCCTTGCAAAGGCTTTGTCTCTTGCCTGCAGTTACATTTATGCCATCTCCACAGAAAGGGATTATCTGGGGAGATTACTGAAAGGGACACTGAACTTTTTCAAAATGCAGTTTTTTCCTCAAAACATAGTCAATTGCATTAAGAATGCTTTAATGGTCATAGAAGTATGATAATCCCTGTGTTGCAGTGTAACTGCAAGGCAGCTCCTCCTTAATACATGAGAGGTCTAGTCCAGCTGGAAGGTAAGGGAGCAAGAGAGCAGTTGCAAAGTCCTGCATTTTAAATAGCATCTGCAGTGCTTCAGCTACAGAAAAAGAAGTGCTTGCCTCAACAAACAAAATTCTGAAGTTGAACAAAGCTTCATCAACTCATTGCATTGTATTTTTCAAACCGAAAGGATCCCAGCTCCCTTCAAATTTGAATAGTGTCATTTTAATGATTCACTTGGCTACTTCCAAACTGTTCTTTTCTTGCATAATCACTGATAAGAGATTGAGTTAATTTTAATATTATTAAAAACATGAATAAATACAACAAAAATCCAACAGACCCAGGTTTGAGAGATAACTTTCAACAGTATTTCCCCACAAAAAAAGATTTGAATTTATTGAATAAATACTTTTCCATCTCTAGGAAAATGACCTGTCTTTTAATACAGTCATTTAAGTCAACAGGATTTGTTTAGTCTTGTGAGATTTGATCACAGCTTCCTAATGGGCACAGTGAAAATGCACCTGTTTAGAGTTTACTCTGATCCACTTTGTTTTTTCCTCTATTCATATAGATAACACTGGTGTATGTGTTTTGTTGAGAGTATAGATATTTGGCAAGAAAATAAACTCCCTTGTTCTCCAGCTGGTCCTTGGAGATCAGAGGGTTTGGGTGTAGCTGGGATCAATTTCTGATTATAACCAACTTGGCACTGAGTCTGGTCATGTTCAATAGGAACTTCCACGAGCACAGATTCACAAGTACTGCAATTTCAACACTGTAGGTCTGGTTGTGGCCAATAGGAACTTGTGCAATCACAGATCCACAAACACTGTGGTTTAGTGAAGCAACAGAAATACAGATTCAGAATTGAGGTCGATAAATGCACTTGATGCAATAGAGATATAATAGTAACAATAATAATAATTGTATGCAGAAACTTACCAAAAAAGGCATCAGTGCCTGGAAGGAGGGAGAAGAGGGAAGAAGAGAGGAGAAGAGAGTAGCCCATCAACTGTCTCCAAGGTCCTTGTGGGTCTTCTTCCTAACTAGGTGACATTTCTACCCTGCTTGTACACAACCCAATCTTATAGCCCTTCTCCTCCTTCTATACAGCATGATCTAAGGGGGGAATCGAGTAATATAGTCATGTATGTGGTAGCAGGTACTTCATTGAGCTTAATAGCATATGCAGTTTGCCTGCTAATATTTAAATGTCCCTTAATAAGGGGCAAAAGTGGGTTTTTTGGCCATGATGTCCTTCAGAGTTCTGGTTATACAACTTTTCTCCATTCTGTGTGTTTGTTACAGCCTAAACAGAACCATGCTATCTCCACAGCACCTCTTCCTTCAGCCAACTCACCCTTTCTTGCCGTTAGTCACGCAGATCTCCATCCGCAGATGTTAGAGGATACACGGTGTAGGCTGTGATAGTTAAGCCCTAGTCCTTGCCTGGCTGCTTGGTCATCATCCCCTGGTATGATGTCATCATGCCTGAATTGCCTTTGATTATTTCCGGAAAGCAGAGTTCTTCTCCAAAGTAAAATTCCTGCTTCCAACAGGGTATACGTCACTGTCATAGCCCTGACGAGGCTTTTCAATGGAGGCATGAGCCTACTAAGGTCTGGCAAAAGCAGCTGGCCCTCTGCTGCACATCGGTGCTGGGAAGCATCTCAGGAGCAGAAGTCTTAACTGGAAAACGTAATTAATTAAGCCTGGTGCAGAAACAATAGAGAGCAGTAAAGACTGGTATGTGAAATAGGCACACCATGCTAAGGCAGGTGGTGCTATCCAGGTGGAAGAGTTTTCTTTCTCTTCATTTAAAGGTTTCTGTTGCCTAGCCTGAAGGTAGTAATTTTTTTTTTTTTAAATCTTTATTTTGTCTCATTTTAGAAAAGTTGAAGGAAATATCTTTTCAGCCTTCAGTCAACCAAACCACCATGACAGATTCTTTCTGTCTGGAGTTAGCTGTTAAGATGTAAGTGCTGCCCTGACAATTCACACTGAGGAATTTCATGATCTCACAGCATCGATGCTCTAACTAGTTACATTTCCAAAGCATCAGACTGATGCTGTGTTGTATTTGAAATTAATACACACCATTAATATTTAAGCTATTAACTTTTTTATATTCTAGCTGCATCTAGCTGACCAATGTGAAATAATTCCCCCACTTCCTGGTTCAGTTTTGAGCTTTCCTTCTAGCTCTTATGGCTTTCTTCCAGATTCTGGTGTAGAATGTCACCAAATACAGGTGCTTCAGTGAAGGTTTAGTTTTACTAGTCAGCACAAAGTGAGTAAATAAGAACAGTAATATGAATCTAGCACAAAGCAGTTTCACAGCCTTCTTTTGCTAGGAAGATTAGTATTCTAAATCATCCAGATTTACACATCATACTACTGCCGAGACTGACCTGTGCCCGTCTTCAACTTAGAAAGCAAGCTCTGATTTGCTCTGCGTGCAGCTCTGAAAATTCACGTTATAAACGGATAATTGCATTCACTATTATTAAACCTAATAAAACTTGGACGTCATGAACAGCATGAAGGTCACCAAGATGCCCAAGCCTGAACAGATTCAGAGTAAAAAAAAAGAAAATAAGAAGTTGAAAAGGTGGGGAACGGGATCACAGAGGCGCTTCCTCGGCTTTTTTCTTTTCTTTCCTTTCCCTTCCCTTCCCCTCCCCGACACAACCCCTGGCGCTGCCACCTCCCAACACCCGNTGAGTGGCTGCGCTGAGCGCGGGGGCTGCGCGGTGCCGCTGCCCCGCGGGGCTGCCCCGGCCCGGCCGGGCGCCCTGAGCAGATCCCGCGGGGGCTGCGCTCCGCTGCGCCTCTCCCGTACCCGCGGGTCCGGGCGCGCCTCGAAGAGAAGTCAGAAGTTTAAACCCGTCACTTTTTGGGCGTTCACGCCGACACTTGCGGCACAAGCGGCAGCCGCCGGGGACGGCGGGGCTGGAGCGTGGAGAATTCTCCGTGCCGGGGGTCCCGCGTATGAGGCGTGCGGCCCCGCCGGGGGTCTCGGCGGGCGGGCGTGGGCTTAGGGCGAACGGAGTGGAGAAAAGAAGCGGAGACGCTGCTACTGCGAGGGCATTGCCCTCGAGGTAATGCTTCCCCCCGGCACCCACAGGAAATAACACGCGTGTCTGTCATGGCAAACAAATGTAGTGCCGTGAGAAAAGCAGAGCAGGGTCCTGGCGAGGGATTGTAGGGTCGGCTGTGACACAGTATGAGGGTGGGAAAGCAAAACATAATCTGTGTGAAGAGCAAGATGAAGCGATGGGGAAAAGGGACAGGGTCGGGGAAAGGATGAGGGACAGAGAAGGGTGACTGGTTTGGTGGATTGGGTACAGAGAGATAAGAGAGACTGATGGGGAAGGATGGAGGTTACAGCGTTGGGGTGGCAGCAGGAGGCTGCTGCTGTAGGGAGAGCAAGGACAGGCTCAAAGCTGGCATTGTGGGCTGCAGAGGTCAAGGAAAAGACAGTGTATCTGATGATGGACCAAATACACTGTCACGTTTCTTTCCAGTTGCTAAAAGCTTTTGGGGTTACAGATTTCTGCAATACAGCACTAAGAGGATCTGTTTAATACCCAACTGGGTCTAAGCCTGTAGGGTTGTCTGACATGTTGGGTTTTCTTGGTGGGTTTGTTTTACTTGCTCTCTACCTCAGGCCCTTAAGGAAAGGTGCAACAGGCACAATTTGCCCTAGAGAACATTCCAGTTATGAAAATCTCTTCATTGTTAAGATGATCAAACACTGAAACAGGGGCCCAGAGAGACTGGGGACCCTCCATCTGTGGAGGTGTTTGGTATTTGGCAGGATAAATCGCTGAGCTACTTAAGCTTGGACCACAGAGCAAACTAATAGTGGGACTGCCAGCAGTAGAGAATCAAAGTGAAGTACATTTCTGAGCCAAGAGGCCTCCTTTAGCTGGATGGAGAACTGGGAGCAGGTGAGAAGAAAGAGGCTTCCATGGCCTCAATGCTATAACTTCAGTCATACAATAAAACAAGTACTTTCATAGCCTTTTCTGACACTAGAAGGTCTTACCTGACGACTTCTCTAGAGTAGTGATTGTGCTTGCTGTATGCTGAGAAACTGTACAAAGTACTCTGCTCAGTCATAAGTGAACAAAAGTGTGAGACTTAGCTATCTGAATTATTTTTTCACGTTCAGTTTAGAGTAGTGTTAAAGGTGATATTTAAAGGAAACTGAAAATAGCGCTGCACAGGCAATAGCAGGTAGTAAAATCTCTGAAAGACAGGTGTGAGAGGAAGGCAGAATTGTGATACAAAGCTGGGGGAAGAAGAATTTTGTTGGTGCTGTGACTAGTATTTTACTTTGACTTTCCCTCTCTCCCCTTGCCCTCTCAAACAAGTGAGGAAAGGAAGAGGGAGAAGAGAAGACTGAGAACATACATAGAAGGAAGAAAAATTTTAGTCTGGAGTTTTTATCTGAGGTGGTGCTGCTTACATGTCATCATCTTAAATGCAGGGTGATGGGTAATTCCTAGGTCTAGATCTTCCATACAGCATTGAGGGTAGTAAAATGACCAAGAGCTGGTAGCACATGGCTGCACTGCAGAATCTCAATGACAAGCTTGTGTCCTTTCCCTGTTTGGCCTTGAGTAGTGATGCCCTGCTGCTGAGAGAGCTGACAGACAGCTGACCACTGGTTTCCTGCCATTCAGCCCTCTCTTGGATTTGGATTTCAGACCTTGCCTTTCTGTGTAATACTTTTGCTCAAAGGTTTGATAAGATAATCTTGAAGAACTAGTTTAAGTGTCAGTGAAGAGCAGAAAAGAACTGTGCCACAGTTCTGATTTGGGGGGCCCTGTTCTTCAAACTACCCCTGCTTTTGTTTCACAGGCTGAATGGGAATAATAGAGGTGGTCTGGGTAGAAGCAGAAACAATTAATTCAGTGGAAATTTGCTCTCCTCACCTCTTATTTCTGAAGTGCTCTGGTATGGGAATAGGAAAGCACTCATGTAAATATCAATGCTGAGTGTGTGGGTATGTATGTGTATGTTACTGGTGCTCTCAGCTACTATTGTGTTGCTCAGGCTTATTTAGATACAGCAGCCAGCTGTTCTCCAGATCAACAGCATGACTGTTAGGCTGCAGGTGTTAGGGGCACGTAGAATTAGTTACTGCTACTTGCTCACCCTTCTGAAGCCTGCTGTGGCTGCTTTCTAGTTCTGCATGCAGCATCTGCTTCGTTAACTGTGGGTGTATAGGATCAGGTATTAGTCTCCAGGAGGGCTGGTTTTGAATCCTGATAAGCTTTGAGGAAAAGATGCAGTGTGAGGGGGGTGGTTTTGAATGCCTTGTTAGTCTGCTGTACTCTGCCCTTGAGGGCACGGAGGTCCCCAGAGTGTTCGCATGCCCCAGCCCAGGCTTGCTGAACCATGCCTATTTTGACTTCTTGCATTCTGTTACATGCCCTAATGCTGGGAAAACTGAACTATGGTTCCTGACTACCACTGTCCTGTAGGTCTGTCTTCTTTAGAAGTCATTAGGGTGGGAAAATGACTGTAGATAGAGCTTGGCTGAAAAACAAAAAAGAAAAGTGAACCTGGAAACTAGTGATTCCTTGCAGAAGCAAGGATGGTGAGTTGGACTGCATCTTGATTAGCTGTATCTTCACCTGGGTAAAAATCCCTCCATTAGTAGGTGGGCTGGAGGTTCTGAGTTACTCCTTTTCTCCATTTTCTGCTCCCAAAGCTTCACAGAACTGTTTTTTTTGGTTGTTTTTTGTTGCCTGCACTCTGAAAATCAAAATATGCTAGACCAGTCTCAGCAGCACATACTGGCTGGGGTATAGAAGGCAGTGAAGGAAAGGGTGGACAAGGTCTGACACTGAGCCATCTTGCTGTAGTTATTATTCAAGGATACTTGGCTGGCTTCTAGGTAATGGGCTGCTTTCCCAGGAATATGGTCAGATTCTTAAAAACTTAATATTTGTAGGCTATTTAAGTTCATTACTATATTATTATAGCGTAAAACTTAAATTAGATGATTGTATTATTTAATTCAATGCAGATTAAATTGCTGTCCCAAGTGACTAAAACCTTTATGTATTCATAAAATAATGTGGGGATCTTTTTGTTTGTTTTGTTTAGAAACAACCCTAATTTTCTGGAAACTTTATAAAGCTGGTGACAGTGTGTGTGCTATAAAGCCAGATGGCCTAACATAGCAAATCTGATTACACAAACAAAAAGATACTTGTTATGATATCCCAAACATAACTATACTGAGGGGAGGTGGGGATGACACATGGCATTTCAGGCTTAAGGAGCCCGGGACAAGGGTGTGTAGTGACAGGATAAGGGGGAATGGCTTCAAACTGAAAGAGATTAGGTTTAGATTAGATGATAGGAAGAAATTCTTTACTGTGATGGTGTTGAGGCACTGGAACAGGCCCAGAGAAGTAGATGCCCCATCCCTGTTAATGCTCAAGGCCAAGTTAGATGGAGCTCTGAGCAGCCTGGTGGTTGAGAAGGCGTGTGTCCCTGCCCATGGCAGCAGGGTTGGAACTAGGTGGTCTTTAAAATCTCTTCCAACCCAGGCATTTCCATGATTCTGTGATCTCCAAGGGCCAAAGGAAAGCACTGTATTTCACACAACAGAACAATGACTTGGCCCTTGGCATTGCTTAAAAGCTCTGTTGTCTGTTCCAGGAAAGTTTTAAGTTAGTGAAACAGCTCTTAAATCCTTCCCCCTATTTCTATTGCCATTACTGCACCACCACCATTCCACACACAAACCACACCACCACCACTCCCCTGCCCCCCAAACTAGGAGACAATCTGAGAGTTTGGACAAAAGTATTTGAGGAGAAGTGTAGACAGATACAGCTGGGCATGGAAGGACAGATACTATGGCTGTAGAAGCACGTGTAGCTCTCCTTTGTGAGAAGAACTTGTATTTTCAAAGTGGAATGGAGATGGAAGTGATAGAGCTTTGTAAAACTAAAACTCCCACACTCTGAAAGTTGTGACTCTATAGCTGAGATAAATTTTAGTGAAACTGGGCCTGATACACAGAACATAAACAGTTGTCTGCTGGCTGTCAGAGTTTTAAAGGCATTGTATCATATCCTGTTTCTGCTAGCCTGTATAAATAGGGCTTTAATTTGCCGAATTGATTGACTGCCAGTTACTTGAGAGGACACACCAGGAGGAGCTGTTATCTCTGAAATCACAGGGCCTTCACTAGTTTTTAACTTGGAAATAGTCCTTTTCAAAACTGATTGTTTCCTTCTGCAGTGGTGTAGGGAAATGAAAGCTGTTACCACCTTCTTTCATTAACAGCTTTTTCGTTTCTGTGATAAACCAGTATAAGTACTGCCACCAAGGCTGCCTGCTCAGGTTTCCTTGTACAGTACATCAGTTCTATTAGTTGGTGTCTTAACAAAAGTAAGTGTACACAATAGCAGGTATGTCTCTGTTTTGGGGAAAATAAATTGTCAGCCTAGTAGATAAAATACCTTTTATTTAAGCTCTACAATGTTGTTTTCTTGTGACCCTGAATTAAAACATCGTGCAGGAACTCATTTCATTAAATAAAACTTCCTAACCTACCTACTGAAAAAAGACCAAGTTTATTGCTTGCATCCAATGCTTCCCATTAGAAAAGGGATAGGGTAAACAGTATCTAGGGATCTCTGGCTTGCCAAATAGAAGGTAACCCCTTCAAATGTCATAGTTTAATATGCAGCAAATTTAAATTTATGATGGGTGAGAGAAAAGTTGTGTGGTGGTGGCTGAATACTGTTCTTTGATGCCTGTTTTTGTTCAGTGTTGGAAACTGGTATTTATGAATTTCAACCCCACTGGGCAATGATTGCTGCATTCCAGTGATCCCTTGCCTTGGTGTGAATGTGGAGGAGCTTAGGAAATATGTGTCAATCTTCACAGATTGACAGGAGGAGAACCTCCAGAAAAAGTTGCAGCACCATCATGATCTGTGGTTTGTAAGCATTAACATGAAAAGCCCACCCTTTCCACTGCTGGAGGAACGTAGATGACTCTACTGCCAGGGATATGGACCTGTGCAAAAGGAAACTCCCTGCAGTTTTACTGGGACTTCAGTAAGCCTTGCAGACAGTGTTCCAGGGATACAGTGTGGCATATCTTTGTGGAGGAGAACATGGTTGGATTCTACTAGTTGTCCTCCCCTTAATCTTTATGGTCTTGTCTTCTTAAAGAAACAAACAACTGCCACTGCCTCTGATGTACGTGAATGAATCGATCCAGGTTGCTTAATTGTGGCCATGATACCATAAACGGCTCTTTCCTAAAAGTTTACGTGAAACCTTGTGAGCAGCCCCAGCCCCAAGGTCAACTATGTCTTCTTAATATCATAAATACTGCAGTTATTGTATAGAGAAGACAGGGGCTTAATTTAATTGAATGAATAATCAAAAATATGGTAACTGTGTGGAGGAAATTGTAGTTTAGACATGTGAAAAAGAATATTTCCTTCAGCTGGTCATTTTACTGACTACATCTTATTGCTGTTTCACCATAATTGATTGTTAATAGATTGCTGTCTTAATGTAGTCTGGTATTGACTGCTATTTTTCTTGCAATTGATTGCATTTCATTGTTAGTTCACCTTCTCACCATCTTTTTCCTCAATTGTTTTATGCTGGCTTTTTCAATTACCATATTTTTGTCTTTTGCTCGTCTGTTTGTTGAGTTAATCTGCATTCACCTGCTCTGTTGTTGCCTTGTCCCACTTGTGCACATGCCCTGCCACTCTCTGAGTGCCTGCTTTGATGACTTCGGGACAATTTTTGAAACTTGCATTCTATTATTGATAGATTCTGTTTTAGCTGTTGGTTTGTTTTTTTTTTATCATCCATTTCCTTGCTCTGTTGCTTTTCCTGTGTGCTCTCTGTTGCATAGTGGGACAAGTTCAGGAAAAGGAACCTGCTTTCTCGTTGTGCCTTGGAATCAGCTATAGAGTTGTAATCTTTGTAGAAAAACCTTTTTGTATGTGTGAAACTGTGAACCCTTGGAGCACAACTGAGAAGCTTGTGACTCTTTTGGTGTCCTGCCTTCTTCACTACCTTCTGGCTCTCTGGTTCCTTAGAGGACAAGTGAGCATGAGTTAGCTTGTCATCTAAATTTTGTTGTAATTGGGGCATATCTGCTCACCCACTTGTGTCTCTTACTGTTGGTCAGGCTGATTTTTCCCTCTCCTTTCTGTAAAACTGCACTGCTTCTCTCCTCCCTTGCCTCCTCAGCTGCCCCTTCTCCCCATGAAGCAGTTTCTTTGTTAGATTTAATGAGTTTAGGGCAAACAGGAAGGGGGACGTGGGGTGTGTATATGACCTGCATAGGACAATCTCTGAAGTCTTGCTCTTTTTAAGACTTTCATTTCTGACTAGGATGCTTTGGTAACTCCTCTGACATCTGGAGTTCTGGTGCTCCTCAGTACATCAGTCTGAAAACTGAATCATACTGAAAGGCCTGGCATCAGGTAAAACAAAACACTTGCGTGAGCAGCCTGAGGGAGAGCTGTCCTATAAATCCTTCTCTAAATGGGAAGAATGGTGACCACTGAGAGTTTTGCGTTGAGTATGTCTCTGGTGCCTGGCAGAAGCATATGGTACTGTCCTCTTACACCAGAGCATGTGTTTGTGGCAGCATGAGTAGGCTGAGACTTGCTCTTAGGTGTGGACAAGCCAAATGCAGGTAAGAAGCTCAGGCCTGCCTCCTGGCTGCTCTGGCTCTGCTTATGGTGAGTATTTCTCTGGTGCTTTGAAAGGTGGTCCAGCTGCCTGTGAGCATGATGTATGTGCTGAAGCAAGTTGAGGAAGGGATGCTATAACCAAGCTTTACCCTGATGTCCACCAAGCACCTCAAGGGAGGTGTACAAAAATCATTCCAATGAAATCAGAGGATTGTACTTCATAAAACCAGTCTCAGGTTATTTCATGATACGTGGCATTAATCTTCCTCTGAATTCTGCTAACAGCAAACTTTTATATATTATAGGAAACAACTGTTGCATTCTTTCATTTGCTAATATTCCTACTCCCATTCTGCTCAATAGGTATCAGCACTGCTCATGTTGTGACCAACATCTGGATGCTGTATTCAGCCTTATGTATTATTTCATTGTGAAAACTGAAATTATTTTTTTTCTCAAAGCATATTCCAGTTGTTTAATTGCAGCTCCACTTTTTTTGCACCTGAGTTTCAGAGAGTTTTTCTCATGTAACCAGACTGAGTCAAATTGTGCATATGCTCATCTTTTAGCAATTCAGTCTTCCCTGACATCTGAAAGAAGCCCTCATAGAATGAGTGTAATTGGACTTTATGACAATATAGAGTGTGACTGGGGGACATCAAGGACAGATTACAAGTAGGTGACTTCTCAGCTGTAGCAATGGGGCCACAGTTCTCTAAGAACCTCTTAGAGCAAATAAATCAGAGAATTACCTTATTACCTTTGATGGGTGTGAAAACCTGTGACCGCCTTAAAAAAAAAAAGAACCAACCAAACAAAAAAACCCCTTGAAAATCACTCTAAAACAGAACTGAACTTCCAAGGCATTCTTGAGCATCTCTTTTAATTTGAAGTTTGCTGTAACTATATAAGGCATTAGGAGAATAGTAGGTGAGGGGGTATAGTACGTTCCTGCAACTGCAGAGATCTTACCAAGTCTTTAATGTTTTTCAAGATGACATAGTCAGCTTTTAACAGAGAGAAGAAAGGACGAAGGATTTGGGCTCAGTTAGATGGAGAGACTGTTTTCTAACTCGCTTGTTACGTTTGAGGTCGTGTATGCACAAAGCATACAGGAGAACATTTGATGTCCATGTTAGCAGGAGCCTTGGTGAATGTGGCTCAATATTGTGTTCTGTGCTGCAGTTCATCTCTACAGCCCCAACTCTGGGGAAGGGTTGGAGGCATTAGAATAACTTTCTCTTGGCTTTTGTCTAGTATCTTTCTGTGATATTTGTTTCTTTCCTAGATTTTTATTGAGTGGAAGATAAATCCTAGGCACAGTGTGCCATGTGTATTGTCAGCAACCCAGAAGGTATTTTTGCTCTCTCCTGTAAAGGAGACTACCTCTGAATTATTGCAGGTAAAGTAATGGCAGAAGACTTCCTCCCTTTGGGTGACGCTTCTGGTCTAGTTTTCGGCTTCTGCAGGTGCCCGGTAGAAATTCTGAAGTACAGGCTTAATGTAACTACTAATCTGTGGTGTGAAAAAGTAGTACTTGTTACCTTTCAAATCTTCTGGGAGAGACTGGCCTGCCTGATAGCTGCAATCCTCTTTCACAGATTAATTTCCTGACATGCACAGGCTCCTGGCAATGCAGTAGCCTCTTCATAGATTTTCTTCAAGATGGAAATTGATAACTTTGTTTCTCCTCTGACATGTCTAGGGTGTTGTTCAGAAGCTACTGAAGAGTTGCTGGAAGTCATTTTGATATGCAGAAAGGGTTGGGTGTACAGAAGTGTTGAGAAGTATCAGGTGTCTTACTTTGTCTAATTGGAGGGGAGAAACCAGGCAACTCAAAAGGCTTGGTTTATAGGTTCTATTCTATGAATGTTCTATTCAACTACTACTTTATGAAATTACTAATTTACTCATCCCAATGTGATCTTTGTGTTGTTCAGGCTCAGAGTGAGCACCTTGAGAGCTGGAACGGGGCGGCAGAGCAAAGTACCTGTCATGTGAGCAAAGCCCAGAAACACATTGCCTTTTTGTCTGGTTGTGACTTCCCTACAGACTGATGGTTGGCCTGAAGAGGTCTGTACACAGAAATCCACGTTTTGTGCCTTTCAGAGAGACTGAGAACATAAGCTTCAGTGCTTGAATTCTTAACTCTATTTCGGTATGTGAAATTGAATGATATCATGAAGTGTGAGGGTAACACCAATATCTAGGAGGGTAACAGCCTGTCTCCTATGCCCCAAAATCACCAGAGGTGCTACTGCTGTTGTGGAAGGAGCCAGACCCTGTAAAGCACTTACACTTCTTCCTAAGTCACCTCTAAAAGGATATTGGTACAGCTGTGGATGGGTTATGAATAAGATACACAGCTATGTATCACTAGATCAGTGATAATCAGTTAGGTCAATCTCCATCTTCCTCCGTTAGTCCTATTCCTCCCAAATGAAAGTGTTCTGCTGTATGAAGCTTGCTATGCAGAATGGATTAAGCTTTTAGTTTTTATCGCTTGGGATGGGAAGATTAAAGGTGTACTATTTGGTCTAAATTATTTGAAATAGCAGTTGCTCTTTGCTTTTGTCAGATGCTGTGATGCTCTCTAATATACTGCCCTTTTCATTACTGTTTCTTAATGAAGACAGATTCATCAAGTACCATTTGAAATGCATCACTCTAAGAATAACAAAAAGATCCTATTCCTTTTAAACTTAGTGGCACTGCAGGCAGAGTACACTCCGGCAAAAAAAAAGAGAAGACAGGATGCTGTTACGTGCTGTTTGCAATGACACTGTTATAAATTGCACATCAAATAAATTAAGATGTGTTTGTAGTGGACTTCTTTCAAAAAGCCCTAAATCCTTAATATTTATGACCTCTCCAGATGAAATACAGAGCGTCACAGATGGCATGGATGCCTTTCAGATATAAAGGTAGGCAGAAACATCCTGTTCAAACAGTATTTCAGAAAATGAAGTTCCAGCACATTTTTTGTTGTGGTAGATGTGCTTTGAGCCTAGATCTTGGCAATCGTGTTTATTGGTTGAATTGAGCAAAAGTTGACTCAGGAAACTTGAAAAACCTGCATTCAGTTGCACTCAGATTTGCTCCCTATGGGCTTCCAAGGGGCAGCAATTTTATCTTTTAATTAAATATAGTTAGAGGACAAACTTGTACTAGAAGAAAATTGTCGAATAATTATTCTATGACTATTCAGTATGCTCTGTATTTGTTCATTGCTCTTTGGGGATTAAGACACCTGGTGGTAATGAATGAGGCTATTAAAGCTTTGTAGAATAAAACTGATTTTATTACTAATAAGATGTAATGATAAAGGAATGTTAGCTTAATAGTTTGAACTCTTAACTTAATGGCCTTGCAATAGTAGAGATGGTTTTAAATTGCAGGAAACAAAGCTAGAGTTGGAAACTGCATTTCTTGATTTCTTACTTAAGTGTTTTGGTACCCAAATGCCATTGGAACCACAGAATGGCTGAGGTCAGAAGGAACCTCTGGAGGTAATCTGGTTCAACATCCTTGCTCAAGCAGGGCCACCTACTATTTGTGTGGTAAGGTAACATCAATGCCAGTCATTGATGTTATTGAGCTGCCAGAGCTCTGTATTTCCAGATCTGTTTTCCTACTTGCTGCTTATGCTAAATGAGTGGTGGGACATCCTCTAATGGTTGAGAAAAGCTTTTGTCTTGCTTATTGCTCTTGGCTTCTTTTGCACTCTGCCACTGTTCATCCATCTTAATTAGCTATTATCTGAATTTACTGTGGTTTTTCACCAATCTGCACTTTTTTGAGGTGAAAAGATGTAGTAAGTCTCTGTACAGTAGACTTACAATCACCTTGGATTGGACTCAAATAGACCTTTACATGATCACACTAACAATTAAACATTGAGTAAGGAAATGGGCAAATGAGTACATGGATTAATCTCTTCCCTACATATTAATTCTAGAGGAAGCTGTTACATTAGTAGACTGTTAATTTTCTGTAAAAGAAGCCTTGAGTTAATGCAGCTTTGACTGCTTCTGCTTGGTTTTTGTAAAAGGGTGTCACAGACTTTCCAAATGTGAACAGCAGTCTCTTCTTTGGACCTTTACTGTGATCTTCCAGGATGCTCTTCTTTCTCCTGGAAGGATGATAGAGAGGGGTTTTGGGGTGGTGTTTTTTTGTTGTTTGTTCTGTTTTGAGGGGTGTGTATGGTGTATTGTAGGGAAACTCTATGAAAACCTGGTCAAAATAAATTGTTTTTCAACAGAAGATTAATTTTTGTGCCAGGATGGGTGGGAAGTATGTGCTTTCAGCTACAGAAAGTTGTTGGGGTCCTCTTTGGGGATAGGACTCAAACTTCTTTACGTGGGAAAGGGAAGAGGAAAATGTGGGTAGCAAGCTGTCCATCTTGTTGCTGTAGTAGTCGTGGTTAGTCTGAGCAATCAAGGGAGAGGTGCCATCCAAACAGTGGTTGTTGATGACAAGGAATCTGCCAAACTCTAACTTGTCGTTCACTCACAAGCTGTTGTACTCTGCTGGAGTTTTCTTTTTAGCTCATATGGTGATTGTGCTTTCAAATAAAGGCTTTCTTCCAGAACTAGAAAATGGAATAGTCAGGCAAGAAAAGAAGCAGAGGTGTCTCAAGATCTGTGTTAAATGTCTTTGTGGCCCCTCATCAAGCCTTCTGGAACATCTTGTAGCTGGTAGATGATGAGAAATGGCCAGATTTGGGCCTTGGGGAAGTGCTTCCTTTTTTCTTTTAATATCTTGCATGGAAAGACTTAAAATTATCTTGCTCTCTTCATTTTAGGGAGGTTGAGTCAGGTGAGTAACACTCCTGTAGATTTACATATTAATTATTGAGTAGGGAAATGGATTACAGTGTTGCCTTACATTTTACATAGGAAGTAGGAGCTGTCGTCACTCTTGCTATTAAAAATGTGTGTGTGGCTATAATCCATTTGGTAAGATGACCCCTTCCAAGTACCTATTATGGGGAAGGAGTGGTAGTGCTTTCCTCCATGTGCACTTAATTCACCAAGTCTGTGTGTTTGAATACTAATACGATGGTGCCTTGGAAATATCTGTAATAGCTACAGAAAGCAGTAGAGGACGAATTGCTTTTTATATTGAGTCAAGGTTGAAGGACTGTGTTTGTGTGAAAATGCTCTCAGTTCATGTATAATTGATTGCTGGTGGAGAAGGGGTTACAGCTGCACGGGAGACATCTTCATCAGTGGGACTCTTTGTACTATTAAACACTAAACTCTTCAGAGCCAGGCACTTCATTACAACCAAGCTGTCAAGTAGTATGCTACACATACTACTGAGGGAGCTTGAAGGCTGTAATATTGGGAGAACAAAACTAATGTAAACATCTTTTATGGTTCAGGAGGTTAACTTTCTACTTGCTCAAGCTTTCAATAATCAGTATCTTTCATGTCTATCTTTTGTATTGTCTGTTGCATGTAGAGTTCTGAGGTTCAGCAGCTTGGTTCACAGCTTGGCTTTAAGCTTTGCTGTGTTGTGTCTTTCCCCTGTTGTCTTTGAAAATACTCTATAGTTTTTCTTCAACAGAAAGACTTAAAGCTCTCTTTAATCAAGGCTTTGCCATTATGGCTGAGCTGCTTGGCATAATGCTTAAGTAAAGCCTTAAAGAAAATTCACATGTTTGAGTAATTCATGAATATGCCTGTACTGTATGGGCAAGGAGAGAGAGCCTTTGTACGGACCGAGCAAGCAGAAACTGAATTTCCAGTTAGTGTGCTAGAAAAAACTTGCATACAAATCATGAATTCCAAATATTTTCTCTTGTCCCCAAATTACATCTGAGATGGTGATCTTTATGTTGATGCTGCTTTATGGCCTCTGGAGTTTTTTGGTTTGTTTTTAATTTATAGCTCTTCTTATTCTTCCCTCTTTCTCCTATTTTTGTCATGCTGGAAATATTTGGAGCAAAACCAAATTGTGGAAAAACAGATATATTATATTGTCCAAAGTATCTGTATCCTGCTCAATGGACAGCTGGGATCACCACAGAAGAAAAGTATTACGTGAAAGACAGCATGGGCAGCAGACTATGTCACTGGGAAATGAGAAGATAATTTCATAGCAAATTTGTAGCAATTTTGGAACTGGTGATTCTATGAGATGACAGGCAGCCGACATGGAAATATTGAACTTCCACTACCATTGTGATCTAAATGCTTGGTGCTTATTTTGCAATGCTTATCTTTTATTTAGTTTTATGATCCAAACTGGAAAATAAACTATTTGAACAGCTGGGAATGGAAAGTGTCAGCCTACTTTGGTCTTGATTAAATCATTTTCTCTTTAGCCGCCCTTTCCCTCTCATTTGTCTTTTCCTCCACCCTGGCGCCTTCTTAAGTTTTTGACCATTTCTGGTCCAAGTAATCTGACAAGAGAAATGTTCTGTGGGTTAGTGTCCTTTCCATTAAAAGTTCTGGTAGAAACAAAGCAGACAAGCTGGCCTGTCTGCTGTGTGTTTGTCTGCTTGCCCAAGCTGCTCATCTAATGGGCCCCTCCAGGGAGCATGTCCCAGCTCTGGCCAGTGTTGTCTTCCTGTCCTTCATGTAGTGACTTACTGCCTTTTTTGGCTGTGTTGTTTCCTCCCTTGAATTCCATGAAATGGATACTACTGAACAATTCCAGTTAAGATGGAGATTTTTAGGAAGTTCCCCCCACTTTTTATATAGCGATTATCCTACAGAGATATTCTGGGCTCACCTGGAGCCTCACTAAATTGTAGTGATAAGCATTTGTGTTTCTTTTGGTTTTGAAAAGCTAATAAAAATGTCCTTTTGTCTATTTTTTCCTCTCCTTTTTTAAACATTCTGCATAGTTGAATCGTTTTGGAGACAGGAATTGTAAAAAGATTTAACTTCATGATTTTCTGACTTGCTCATTTTAATAATTGGAGACTGTTGTATAGTGGATGTTGCAGGATGTTTGCATGCACAAGGGCTTATTCACTGCATCTGAATAAATCGTGGTTGCTGTAAAGGAGGAGGATGCATCTAAGTGACCTGAACCGAAGCTGTTCCTGCAGGCTGTTTAGAACACAAGGTTTTTTATGTTTCTGCCATTTCCAGCCTGTTTTTGGACTTGACCTTTCCTTTCTTTTCCACTTAGTTCCTTTAATTCTACCTGGGTAATAAGTATTTTTACTTATTCTTATGTAGTGGTGTTTGAGCAGAAACTTCACATACAGTGGCTTATTTGCCTGTTTTAAATCTAAATGTTTCAGTGAACTTTCTGCCCTCATAATCTACAATGCTAAAGCAAAAAAGATGCCTGAGGTGGAAAAGGGACTGTTGTCTGTAGTACAGCAGTGTGCTACTTTGGTAGCTGCAAGGAACAGATGTATTTTTTTGGGCAAGGTGTTCAGGCATGAAAGCTTTTACCAATCTCTAGAAGCAGATGTGATCTACAACCCTGATACTGCAGCACTTCCATCTGCAGACTTTGACTTGTTTACCCAATTCATTCCTTCTAACTGGAGAAGTAAAAAAAAAAAGTAAGCTACCATCTGCAACTGCAAAGCTGAAAGAGTAGAAATTGAGTGAAAGGAAAAAATTATCATATAAAAAGCACAAATACTTTTAACTTGGAGTTGATTGTGATGCTGATAGTGTCCCCAGTACCTCCAGCTCTGCAGGTGTCTTCTGAGAACTTAAACCGTTCTTGTAGGAAATGGAAGTGTTGGCTAAAATAACTCCAGCAATTGTAATTGTACCAGTGTAATGAAAAGGTAAGGAAGGTGATGGCAACAAGTACAAACCAACAGTTTCAAAAATGCTAATGAAGATAAAACTGGCTAGTAAATCTGCATAATCTGAGGCTATAGGACAACTGGCTCCTTTATCAGAAGCCAGCTTAATGGCAGTGGGGTGGAGGAGCCTGGACTCTCCTTTGTAGGGCTCCACAACAGTGTGGTGGTACCTAATGGTAACAATCTTTGAAAAATTCAATTCCTGTTTGCTTTCACTAGTACCTCTTAACCTTTTAATCTGATATTCATCCACCAGTATTGTGAAGACTGAAAAATGATTTAACATCATAAATATTAACCAACCTGTTCTCTTGGGAAAATTGAGGCAGATACAATTTTAATTACGTCAGATCTGTCTTAATAATTAAAATTATTGTGACATACTTCATGTTTTGCAAGGTAGTTACTCTTAAGCAAAGTCATTTGCATGGTTAATTTAACTCAGGCTCAAAATAAGTGAAGAATTCAGTACTGAGGGTGATCAACCACAGTAGCAGCTTGCCTAAGCGTGCAGTGGATTCTTGGTCACCTGAAGTCTTCAAGTCAAGATTAGATCTATTTCAGAATGGTATCTTCTGGTCAAGCTGGCATGTGTGAGATGGATGCAGCAGTTGTTGTGAGGCTCTAGAAGGTGCTGTGTGGGAAATCGATGAGTTTATCATGTGAGTCCTTTGGCCTCAAGGTCACCATGGTTGCAAAAGATGAAAAATCATGACCTATATGGTAGGGAGTGTAGATGAGGAAAATTTAGGGGAACTGTTGTTGAAGTCCTCAAGTCTCTGCTTCTTTTCAGTAATACATTTGACTCCTAGCTTAACGTTTTGATACTGGTAATTCATTTTATATGCTATCCAGGATTTTACTTACTACTCACTTCTAAAATGGTGGAAAATTAAGATTATACTTATATCTCACTGTGAGCTGTGCTGCATTTGTCTCTGCTTCACAGCAACACTTAGCCTGTCAAATATTTTTCCTGCTTAATTTTACCTCAGAGAGTGAGGCTGTTTGGCTTGCAGTTGCTGATGGTATGAGTGCATCATAAGGCATAAGGAGAAGAGGGGAGTGAGGCATGGGGGAGAAAATCACCACTTTTCTCTGGGGACAGAGAAAACACTGCTTTCAACAGTGGTGCTGGTTTATACTGCTTTAAATGCTGATAGTTATGCTATGAGATGACCCAGTGCTTCAAAAGTACATTTTAAGGATGAACCGAGATGAAAACATAAGTCTTTTGCAGAGCAGGTTCACTCAGAGAGAAAACTTCTCCTCTGAAAATACATGTCAAGCCAAGCCTCTGCTATTTAAGTTCTTAAGTTTTTTCTCTAGCATCTTCTCTGTGAATGTATTCTGTTCCTACAAGTGCTGCTTGATTTAAGGTTAATGTCAGATGGGGAAATATGTAGCTGTGAAACTACTAACATGGAATGACTTTAATTCCTTTAAGTGACCTATCCATTTTCAGCTTTATTACTGCATGGTCACTGCTCCCCTCAGTGCTTTTAAAATTGGACCTGGGGGGAGGGGAAGCTTTGTGCACAGCTTCACCTTCCTCAAAATGAAAAATCTGGAGGCTTGGTTGGAGAGGCAGCTCTCTCTTGTGTTTCCATTTGTCCGGGCTGGACAGCTTGCTTGAAGCTCTCTGCATGTTTTCCTTTGCTTACCTTACCAAGTTGCTTCTCCATTGGGCTTTATCCTGTCTCTTGCTTTCTGAAAACAAGTGTGCTTACTGCTTTAACAGCAATCTTCCTCTGTTGCTCACCTTCCCCTTTATTTTGAAGGTGTCCCCAAGGAAAAGTGGCTAGAAATGGAAGTCCTGTCAGCTTTAACATTAGCACAATTGCAGTTCACTTCTCTAGCTTGAACCACAGTCCTCTTCAGTTGCATATACCTCTGAGAGTAAGAGAGGGAAAGAAGGAATGAGGTGGAGACAGGCTGATTTCTGTGGAGAGTTATGGCTGTCTTTCAAGCTGTCTGACTGAAGTAAAGAAGTAAGATCCAGCCCCGGGGCTGGTGAGGGTAGTGAATGAGGAGAATACACTGATTGGCCATGTATTGAGAAAATGATATAATGAGATCCCGACTGATGAAGATCAAAGTCTGCTAGGAGTGGCCTGAAGATGGGGTAGGGATAAACTTTTGAAAAAATAGGAGTTAGATCTTGCATCTGAGTTCCTCTCTTCTGTTACTGTTTGGGGACAGAAGCATTGTAGCTTGTGGGGTTGCCTTGCAGCGCTAATGCATAGATCCTTTGCTGCGGATTCAGCTGTAGCCAGAGATCCTGCCACTGACTGCACAAGAAGGACTGCATATTAGTATTTGAGTATTTGGTATGCAAGGTTAATGCAGCAGATTTGAGGAAAAGCCTGAGCTGATTCCTGTAGCAATAGGGTGGTTCGTAAGTTGCTTTGCAGTCCTAGAGTAAGGAAAGTCTGATTCAACTTGACCTGTCTGTACTTCTGTAGTCAGCTTCCCTGGCTCAGAGGGATTGCAGGAAAACTGGGAAGTAAATCTCTTCTGGATAAATTTGTCAAGCATTTTTACTTTTTGGGATTTGGAAGGCAAACAGATGACGTCTGGAGAGTGAGCTTCGCTGGCGGAACTTCTCTGTATGCTCTGCCCTCAAATGTGTCGTAACTGTTGATGAAAGCACTGGCAATTTGTGAAGGTGCTACATATAACTGCCTTGGCAGGGACAAGGCACACGGCAGATAATGGGACAGTGAACCTTGAGCCAGCGTGGCAATGAGCTGCTGAGGGAGTCAATTTGCATTTGTTAAAACCAGAATAAACTACTACCCTCAACTAGGGCCGGTAAAAAGCAATACAGATTTGATTGCATTCTACTCTGGCAATCTCTAAACGATACTAGATGCAGAACCCATGAAATTGTATAGTGCAGTTTTTGGGTTTGTGTGTGGTATTGTTTTTAAAATAGCTTTGTGGTGATTGTTTTTCTGTTGAGTAATTTTTTTAACTGGAGAACTAAGTTTGTTTACAAATAAAAAAGTATAGATGGGAGTGCTTTCAGTGAGAAGAAGGTTTGTGAAGGTTAATGTGTCTGATTTATTTGGTGGGTTTTTTTTCTTGCTGTTGAGCTTATTGCAGGGATTGCAGTGATGGTAAGACAAAGTGATGGCCAGGCTTACATTGCTACAGGATTTGCGATCTTGGAAAAAATAGCTACGCTTTGCACCACATGTATTTTTAAGAAGAGTGACTGTTAAATAGTCACTTGAAAAGCTGGGGGAGCTTAACTCTTTTGGGATGTTTTGGTATGGAAAGTGGAAAGATTTAAGAGTTTTTTCTGCCTAGTGAAAATACAGATTATGTACAATGAAGTGATATTCATTCAGTCCCTGAGGTTGGGAGGAAGATGACTCTTAGATCTTTTTTTTTTTTGGTGGTGATTTTTTTTTTTTAATTTTTTTGGTGGTAACTTTTTTTTAAACTTGGAAACTCAAATGTTGCAATTCCATGGCTCTGTGGAACTGCCAGCTCAGTCTGTCCCTCTGCTCAGCCAGCTCTGGGACTGGCCAATTGCTGGCTGGTACAGAGAAACCAATCAGTTATAAACATAAGATAAAGATCCTTTTAAATGTGCTTGGTTCAGTATGTCCTAAAGAACCAGCTTAACTAAATGCATTTTAAACCTTTGCAAGGGGAGCCAGAAGTCCAGCTTTGACAGATGTTCTTTACTTTGTTTTGCTTGAGCAGCTTAGAGATGAGTCAGTTGCCCAAATGTAGGCATCTAGAGCTGCTCAAAACTTGTACAGTATTCAGGACCCTGTATGGGACTAATGGATGTGATGTAGGATACAGGGGAAGCCTGTACCTCTCTGTAGGTGTGGCTGGAGACAATACGAGGGGCACATCTATGTTGAAGGGAACTGTAGGTACCTATGATCAGGCATCTGAATTCCACCCTAAACCTCCTTGTCTTTTTTTAACCATATATATCCCTCATTTTCCCTCTGATCCATTTGATAGTACGTGATTGTGATGTCCCTCAGGTGCCTGTACTGGGACCAGTACTTTTAAATATCTTTATTAATAGATGGTAGTGGAATTGAGCTCACCCTTGGCAGGTTTGCAGGTGACACTAAGCTGAGTGGTACAGTGGATTCACTGGAGGGAAGGGGTGCCATCCAGAGGGACCTTGACTGGCTTGAGAAGTGGGCCCATGTTCAACAAGTGCAAGGTCCTGGACCTGAGTCAGGAGGATCATCAGTATCCATACAGGTTTGGTGGAGAATGGATCAAGAGCAGCCTTGCAGATAAGGACTCGAGGGTGCTGGTGTATGAGAGGCTGGACATGAGCTTGCAGTGTGCACTCACAGCCCAAAAACCCAGCTGTATCCTGGGCTGCATCCAAAACTCTGGCCAGCAGGGTGAGGGAAGGGGTTCTCCCCCTGCTGTTCCTGTGACATCCCACCTGGAGTGCTGCATCCAGCCGTGGGCTCCCCCAATAAATGAAAGAAATAGACCTGTTAGACTGGGTCTGGAAGAGGGCTGTGGAAATGGTCTGAGACTTCTACAAAGAAAGGCTGAGAGCACTCAGATAGTTCAGCCCAGAGGAGAGAAGGCTCTGAGGAGACCTTATGATGGACTTTCAGTGCTTAAATGGGGCTTATACGAAAGGTGGAGAGAGACTTTTTACCAGGGCTTGTAGTGTCATAGGACAAGAGGTGGTGGTTTTAAACTAAAGGAGGGTAGAGTGATTTTTGATAGAACAAATTACTTTATGTGAGCATTAGTGTGGTGAACCACTGGAACAGGTTGCTCAAAGAAGTTGTGCATGTCCCATCCCTGGAAGTATTCAAGGCCAGGTTAGATAGAGCTCTGAACAACCTGATCTGTGTGAAAGATGTCCCTGACCACAGCAGGGCTAGTAGAACTACATGATCTTTAAATGTCTTTTAACCCAAACCATCCTATGATTCTGTGTTACTACACAATTTTTAATGAAATGCTGAGTTGCTTTTCCAGTAGCCTAGGCTGAATTTTGTTTGTAAATCTGTAAGGGTAGATACGAAGTGCTGCTTTCATCGTCAGCTTTACAGCTTCTGCTGCTCCTGCAGTGTTCTTCAGCTTTGCCTTTGTTCATCCCTTAATGTTTCTAGAGCTATACCTTGTGTATCTGTCTAGAAATACATTTTAAACTATTATGTTTTGCTTGCCCTGTTGTATGACTGCATCAATAAAAGTCCTCTGCTAAAAAGCACTTCAGAAAGTGTTCATCTAGATTTGCAATGCGCAGTAAAATCTCCTTGTATGATAATATAATTCTCAGGAGTGCTGTGTGCTGTCTCCCACTAAAATTGTTGGATTGCGTTCTTCTCTCCAAGAGTTTGTGAGTTATAGTTGCTTCTGAAGTTTGCATTTTTCTTCTGTCCCTCTGCATGGTTGCTCAGTAGTTTTCTTCTGGCATTTTTGAGTGGCTCATGTAATACATCCTTGACAGGGACACTTACCAGAACGGATGAAAGACATTGTAATAAAGGTAATATTTTCTGGTAACAGTAGCTGCCAATCTAAATGTGTACCTGCTTCAACAGTGAGCATATGGATTCATGGGTCCTACAGTTACCAAAGATGAAAATCTTTCCAGGCTGGGAAAGTTCCAGGCTTCATGGGACAGCAAAACTCTGCAGGTAACTGTTCTTGTCCCAGGTCTGTCCATTACTTGAGGCAGAAACATTAGAAACTTGAACCCTGTGAACACAGGTTTGCACCACATTTTCAGACTATCATACTTGACCTACAGGAGTTTAATTTTATTTATGTTTCTAGATGATGCTGAATTTTGTAGCATGCTGAAATATTAGGCTTTACTTTATTTGCTTTATTTTGAAACTGTATACTATGCAAGTTGATTTAGGTCTTTCTAAGTTTGCTTTGACATCTATGTCTTTGAATGCCAAATACTTTGTCTTGATCCAGAAAATGATAGGGGCCAAGAGATACTTTCTCATTGTGGGATGCACCTTGTCAAAACAAAAATTTCAGGATTGGGAAAACTGGTTATTTTCAAAGCACAAGTGAAAGATCCCAGGACAGACCTGGAGTGTTTGGTCCTGGAATGGAAATCCTTGTGGTTAGGGCTGAACTCTCCTGCATGCTCAGACAGTTTATGTATTTGGAATGATTTGTGGAACAATCAGTCAGCTGAACTGGGAGCTCCCTGTGCAGAAGTACCAAGAAACAGGAATACGCCTCAAATCAGTTTTGGTTTTGTTCTTTAAAATGTGTTATCTGAGATTCTGTGCAGAAGCATTCTGCATTTGCAGACCTTTAGGAGATGCTCGTGCTTATTCTTTTCCTTAATCTAGTAAGAACAGGTCTTAAGAATGGAGGGGGGTGGGAGAGGGAAATGGAGTGGTGGTGTAAATGCCCTTATATGTGCTGTTATAGGCTGCTGTGGGATTGAGCCCAGCCAAACCTTTCTTCTGAAGCTGTGCAGGTGTGTAAAAGAGAAAAGAAAAAGGAATGAGGGCAGGCAGGCCAGGATGAGGGACCATGTGGTGCAGTGGTTATTTTCAACTGAGAGAGAGAGGAATGCTGAGTTTCAGCCACTGGTTTAAAATAAACGAAAAGAACAACAGCAACAAACAGCACCAAAAGAAAAAGAAATTTGGGCTGAGCAGCTCTGAGGAGGCAGATGGAGGAATGTCTTTTCTGTGCATTGATAGTATGTAAGTGCCTGATGAGAACTTCCTCTTGCAGCTTTGAGTTCAAAAGCTTGATGTCGTGAAACTTAAAGTCAGTGACAGAACAGAGAGGTTTCCATGCTTGGACAGACAGTGAAACACTGTTCTCAAGATTTGCCTTTATTGAAGTCCTGAGACTTTGTGTTTTTCTTCAGGGGCTTGTGACTATTAAGCTGCTGCAGCCTAAGGGCAAGAACAGCTGGCAGGTGTCACCAGGGAGTTTCTCCCTGAATTTGGTAGCTCCTTTTGAGGGAGCTCATTTGTTGCATTTCTCTAGCAGGGAGGATGCTGAAAGGTTTCTTTTTCTGGCGCTCTTGAGCTTCTGAAATAATTGGTTCATTAGTAACTAAGGAACAGAAGCATTTACAGGAAAAGCTCCTAGAAACTGGTTCCCTCTGAAAGATAAGTTGTTTTGATCCTGTTTGTTTTTTCTGAAGGGTGAGGAATTTGTACAGAGTGATCCAACCACTGACGAAGTATCTTGTAAAATATGAGTTGGGAAGCATAATTAATATTATATCATCTGATCAGTCAAGCAGCCTTACAGAAGGGACTGAGAGTAATGACTTTATCTCAGAGGGTCACTTAGTGTTGCATAATGTCAAATGACTACATTAAACTTGATACTGGGCAACGTAATGTGGGAAGAGAATGTGATAAATACAGAAATCTAGGGAATGTCAGTCCTAAAGTATGATCTAATTTATGATCTCTGTAAAAGGGTACCTTTAATGATACTTCTTTTGAATTATCTGTAGTAGAGGCATCATTTTTTTGATGTACCTTCTCCTCCTTTGGCATAGCTTCAGTTCTTAAAGGGGAGTAACTGGACTGTGAGATGTTGCACGTAATGGATTTAGATTAACTTATTACACAGAAGTTGAACTAAATAGTTACAAAATTGGGTTGAATATCATCTCTTTGGGAGAGTGAGGGTTGAACAATAAAGCCTTCGCCCACACTAATACCCTTCCAGAATGTCTTTTTGGTCTTCCAGAAGCATTGTACTTGAAGGACTGATACTTGACAGGATTGTTTTATCAGGGGATGAACAGTGAGTCAAAGGATTCTGTTAACACCAAGTTCAGTACTGGGTGTTCTGGCTTAGTGTTTAGTTTGGATTTTTTTTTTCCACAGCGGTTAAGGAAACATAACTATTCTTACAAACAAGTGGTTGGAGCAGCAACCACTTGCAAGACTTTCTGACAAGTTTGTAGTAACACCAGACAAATTGAATCTTGATCTTGACTGATGGGCTTGGGGATATGGTAATAGCATCCTTCCATTCATGTACTTTCATATTTACTTCAAGTTAGAATATGAGAAATGTGATGACAAATTTCAGGGGGAGATAAATTTGTTCTGTGAACAGTTAGTGCTGTTGCAGAGTTCTTCTGTGCTGCAGCCTCTGTTTTTAAATTTCTGCTCCCAGAATGCTCTTGTGGCAAATTGAAGCATCTTGCTGGATGGGAAAGCACTTTCGGGAGGGTGGCTGTACTTAAACCCCAAAGAAATGAATTCATTTAAGCTTGAAACCTGGAAATCATTTTTTCTTGAACATCCCAATAAATGCAAGATGATATTGGATTACAGCAAATCTTTGTATGTGTTCTGTCCCATTTTGGCTGTGATTCTAGGACAAAACTGTAAATTCAAGTTTATGTCCATGCTATGAATTCAATAAACATATTAGGTGACCACTGTGTTGGCTTTTATTCACAGAATAAGCTGAGTTGGAAGGGATCCACAAGGATCATTGAGTCCAGCTCCTGGCCCTGCATAGCACTATCCCAAGACTCACACCAGGTGCCTGAGAGCGTTGTCCAAAAGCTTCCAAAATTCTGTCAGGCTGGTGCTGTGACCGCTTCCCTGGGGAGCCTGTTCCAGTGCCCAACCACCCTCTGGGTGAAGAGCCTTTTTCTAATATCCAACCTAAACATCCTCTGACACAGCTTCAGGCCATTCCCTTGGGTCCTGTCGCTGGTCACCACAGAGCAGAGATCAGTGCCTGTCCCTCCTCTTCCCCTCACAAGGAAGTTGCAACTGCGATGAGGTCTCCCCTCAGTCTTCTCTTCTTCAGGCTGAACAGACCCAGTGACCTCAGCTGCTCCTCATATGGCTTCTCCTCAAGGGCTTTTGCCATCTTCATTGCCCTCCTTTGGATGCTCTCTAATAGTTTAATGTGTTTCTTACATTGTGGTGACCTAAACTGCGCACAATATTCAGGGTGAGGATGCACCAGTAAATCAGATTTCCTTTTATGACCAGGTAACCCACCTGGTTGATCAAGGGAAGGCTGATGTAACGCTTTTGGATTTTAGTGAAAATTTTGTTCCTGTCTCTCACAGAACCTTTTGGACAAAAGTTTGAGCACACAGCTGGATAAATACATCATGTGATGTGTGAGCAACTGGCTCATGGATCAGGCACAAAGGGTTACAGGGAATGGGCTGACATCTGACTGGGCACCTAGCACTAGTGGGGTTCCACAGGGCCCCATCTTTTGCCTACTGCTCTTCAGCATGTTCATAAACAACTTGGACACAGGACTGGAAGGGATACTAAGCAAGTTTGCAGATGGTACAAAACTGGGAGGAGCTGTTGACTCACTTGAAGTCAGAGAGGCCCTGCAGAGAGGCCCTAACAAATCAGAGGGCTGGGCAATCACCAACCACATGAAGTTCAACAAGGGAAAGTGCTGGATTCTGCACCTGAACGGGGCAACCCTGGATGTAGGGACAGACTGGGGAATGAGATGCTGGAAAGCAGTGCCATGGAAAGGCACCTGGGGGTTCTGGTTGATAGAAAGTTGAACATGAGTCAGCAGTGCCCTGGCAGCCAGGAGGGCCAAGCATGTCCTGGGAGCATCAGGCACAGCATTGCCAGCTGGGCAAGGGAGGGGATTGTTCTCCTGTGCTCTGCACTGGTGTATTGATGCAGACCTGTAGCTTATGTTACATAAGTGATGATTTAATAAGATGTGTCTTATATGTGAAAGAATGTTACGTGTCAGAAGGAGCATAAGGCTGGTAATGTGTAATCTTCTCCTGATCCTGAGCAGAATAGCCTTGAAATAATGTGTTACTTTGGGCTTTTCAAAAAGGGCAGTGAAGTTTAAAAGTAACTCACTAGTGCCCTTCTGAGCTATAACGCGGTAAATATGATGTGAACCCTCCTCTCACAAGGCAGAGATGCCAGCATTACTATCCAAGGGAAGAATACCAAGGCCATGCCGAACTGTTATTCAATGCCAGGTTGCTTATCTTTTGCTTTTGAAGATTTTAGCAATTTGGAGGTCCCAGTGGTTGTAACATTACATGTGAGCCTTTAGCAGCAAGGCAGAGTCTTGCTTGTTATCCTGAAATACTAAAAACATGAAAAAGTTGTAACATAAGTGTTCCTGTTTACAAACAGACAAGCAAAGACAAAAGAAATAAAAATAGAAGGAGGAATTTCTCATTCTGTTGCATGTAAGACAGAATGTGGTGGTGGGAGAAGAGAGAAGGTAATCCCAGGAGTCGCTAGTTGCCTCTGAAGCTCTGAGAACTCTCCCTTCCACTTTAATGTCATTTCATGGTACATTTTGCCTGGAGACTTTATACCCTATGTGCTCAGATTTCACTGTATTAGAATGTTGCTTTTGTGGCATTGATCACCTTGGATCTGTGTGGATGCTGGTTTTTGTTTCAGCAGGAATAATTTCAAAGATGTTGAAAAGTGATTAAAATGCTTGCTTTTACAGTAGGGCCTATGAAGACAAATGATGGCTATAGAAAGGGGCTTTCCTATGAAGGTTTTAAGGATTTGTAAGGAATTCTGTCTTCAGACTGTTAAATATGCTGATTTAGAGTGTGCTTACTAGAGATTAATTGTGCTTAATTGTATGCATACACTGAAAGGCTGCTGTCCTGTCCTCTTGACTGTCCTAATTTTTCTGCACTTGTTTCGTGCTCCTTAGGCTGAACTGTCACTCACCTCCACAATGTCTTTCATCCATTCATGTCTTTTACTTCTCCACCTTAACCAGTCAGTTGTATTTCCATCTTCTCCTCTGCTATCCTTCCATGATATATTTTCACCACAGCAAAACTACTGCTGTTTTTACACCCGTGGTTGAATAGAAAAGGAAAAATGCCCGGAGTAAACCCACAACTACATGCTTTCAACAATGAAAATATAGTTTGGAGTTTAATGAAGCTATATGTTTTCCATTTGCTCCAAATTTTAGGTACTGACCCAGGAACCTTGGCCTTATATACTTTCATTTAGTGCTTTGTTGCAGAAGGAATTAAATAACTTCTCAAGAAAAGACAGTATCTCATATTCGAGTAACTGCTCACATGGTAAATCTGTGGCACTGGGTAACTTGTGATTCTTGTTCATGTGGGCCATAAGCTCTGAGAAATAGAAATTAGCATATATTAAAATCGGGTTTAAGTCAATTCGTCTGATAACAAACCACAGTATTTAGCTGAACCACAGTGAACTGTTGCATAGAGAGAACAAATTACGTAGTCTTAGAATTTATATTTGATTGTCTTATTGCAATACACTATAGATAATAGAAAACTGTCTACAAAATAGGTCATCTCCACAGAAAGGCATGTCTAATTATTTCACTCTTGCAGCTTGCTAATCTCTTTCTTCGAGTTGTCTTCTCACATTATGAAAAAACAGTATAAGTAGAATGCTTTTACTTTCATTGAATTATGGGATAGAGGCTTGCTTTTAAGCTGTAGTTAAAGCTGGTTGTTCCTGCATTCATGAAGGCCATAGATGAAAGCTTGTTTTAGAAAAATTACTTTAAATCTTCCTGACTCCAAAAGAGCTAATTTTCTTAGTGCAAGCTGTTTTAGTATATTCTCAAGATATTTTAAAAGGTAGAGTCTAGTTTCTGAGTGAAACTCTGTATGCATCTGTATCTTGTAATGATTTTAAAAGCTGAATTTGGATTAACTTGATGTAGTAATCCACATGCTTGATCAATAGTTACTTTTTGGGAAGATTTGTGATGTTTAATAACTTCTGAGATTATACTGAATTGTAATTTAAGAGTTCATCCTGAAAATGTTCCTTTTAATTCCTTTACTTGACTGTTAACCTGGCGATGAGAGGATAGTGAAAGTCTTGTGTAACTTCAATTTACTACCCTTGTAAAAGGAAGACCTTTAAATGATTGTCTGATTCTAAAAGATATATAACCTTAAAGTCACTTTGCAAAGATGGCCTGAGAGAAATTGAAGTTTGAAAACTGTTTTTATCCCTGTATTCAGGTCATCTATCCTTACTCAGCCTACATGGATATGTAAATGGCCTTTTAGTTTAAGTTACTGATGATCTCTTTCTCTACACACCCCTGTAGACCTAATTTAGGTGATGTTTTCTTTCCCCTTCAGGTATGTTGAGCATAGGTCACTATGCTACAGGTTTGTTTTTCCATAGGTACATTGAGTAGAATCCATTTGTTTTACAATAGACAGACTTTGCAGCATTTAGTGGCATAGATAAGGTGATTTAAATCAGGCAAACAGGGTCAGAGTTTCCAAGATCCACAGGCTTGTGCTTGTTTTGACTTCAGGGGGACCTGGCTAAATTCTTCTAAAATTATGACCGTGAAGCCCTAGCTACAAGTTAAGTTATAGGTACTTACTCTTGAAACACAGCACAGGTATTTACTAAATGTTGTACTTTTCATTGTATATGCAAGAACATATTTGTAGTTAAATATAGTGGGCTAATCCAGGCAGAAGCATTATGCCTATGGTGCTTGGTTTATTTCTTTTCAAACAGTTTTTAATTGGAAGGATGTGAAAGAAGAGGACTTGAGAGGTCTGTTCTGTTCTGCTCTTTTGTACCAAGGTGATTGCGTTGGTGGCTAAATTTTAGTCATATTGGTTGTAGTGGACAGGATTCAGTTTGACTTTCCTGAAATGCAGTAGAGTTTTAAAATTACTTCTTCAGTTTAAAATAATTCTTCCCATACTCTGGTTTTATTCTAACCATCTGAAAAAGGTTTAGAAGCACAAGTGGAAAATAAAAATTAGCAACTGAAGCTGGGAGGGTAAAACTGCAAGGATTATTTACGCTCATGCTTCACTAAATAAACTGATTGATATCTGGGATTAAATGAACTTCCTTCCACTCAGCAGCATTAGTGTGTTGTACCATTAGGTTCATGCTGTCGATTGTATGTCTGAGACATCCATGGGCCTTCCTCTGGAAAAAGAAGGCTGAGTTACCTGCATTGTTGATCGCTTACAGCCTCCTAATCCGGATATTTAAACTTGGTTTATACAAATACAGAGAGAGGGGAGAAGGAGTAATGTCTCTACTCAGATGCAGTGAGTAGAGCTGGATCTCTGTGAGCCAGGTAGGACGTCTGCTAGGGTTGAGTGAGCAGCCAGCCCTGAGTTAGCTGGTCATTCTAATAACAGCTAATTTCCTTTGTCCTCAGATGAAGTTTTCCTCTGCCCTCTCACTACTTGGGGTAGCTGATGGTGGAACCTGCAGCCTGTCAAAACATGCAAAAAGGAGGTTCCACGTCTTTCTGCAGTTCCAGGAAAAATATGCAGGATGCAGGGAAAAGCATCAAAGAAAAAATAAAATTGAAAAGCTTTCATCCACATTTTGGAAGAATGCTTGGGCAATATCTGCTGAATACAGTGAATTAATTTGTTTTCAAGCAGAAATACTGCTGTTGGAAAGAAAACCTCTACTAATAAAGGACTTACTGCTGCCTCTGTCTTTTCATGAGATAATAAATCACACAACTGGGGCACGTTCGAGAGAGCAAGGCTAGCTCAGTTTGAGTTTCAGTGAGGACACAGTATAGTTTGTGGGGTTTTTGTTTCCTCATGGTGCAAATAGAAGAGGACTTTTTTGGTTGAAATTAGGCAAATATATAGCATCATCTTGTGCCCTTCGTGATAAGCAGTGCTGTTCTGGCTTTTTGTAGTAATTTTCACACTTGCCTACTCATTCTGCATGAAAAACCCTACGGTTTAAATCCCTGAAATGTCTGAGACTCGTGATTTCTCTTTCAGAGTTCAGATGGATCCCTCTCTGAGGTTGTGCAAAAATGGAAGGAGTATCAGCTCCAGTGCCAGAAATACTTGTATGAGACACCCCCCATTGTGGCAGGTAAGCTGGTTTGGTCGGGATAAGATGTACTTATTTTTAAAATGCATGATAACAGTAGCAAGGGAGTGATTATGAACTTGAAAATACTTCTTTGTGGTCCATTGCTTCTTCATCCCATTTGCTCCTGCCTGCTCTCAGTGGGACTCCTCCCTGTGCTGGAGGAAGCATTTTATGGAGCAATTCCATTGTAAAGATGTTTGTCCTTAGGTCCAGAGTGTTATGGAGTGGCAAGTGGTAGCTGTACCATATCAAACAGCCACTAATGTAATAGACCTGAAACTTGTTTAGGGGTCAAGGTGTTAAGAAATCTGGGACCATGCTGTTCACATTGAACTAGGAGTTTGTGGGTTGTAAAGTTGATATAAATTATTTTCAGCATTGTAAAATGCTGAAATGGCTTTGGAAAAAAAAGTGTGTGACCTAAGGAGAAAGAATGTAGCTTGTCTTAGTGTTTGAGCTGCTGTAATGTGCTGAGAGCAATCTGTGATGTGCCAGCATCGTGGTGTTTAGAGGACAAGTGGTGACTTGTCAGTGATGCTCACAATTGGACACCATGCAGCCTCTCCTCTGCTTCAGTGCTTTTGTGACACACTGAAGATGGGTCTAAAGTTGTGCCTGTGAAGAATTATTTCAAAACTGTTAATATTCTGTGTCTTAACTACATTATTATGTCAGAGTGAGAGCAGTAGCTGATGGCAATGGCAGGGACACATTCATCTCCCTCTGCTGCATTATTCTGTTGAGCAGTTGAGTGCTGCCCTCTAAGAATGACAGTTTAATGAATCTGAAGTATTCTCATGTTGATTAAGCTGTAATGCAAAGTTATGGTTGGGTGTGGGTATTTCATTGGTGGACATATATATTAGGGTAGACTTTCCAACTGCATGACTTTGAACCATTCTGAGGAATTGCTGTCTTTAGTGTTCATAGCAAAAATGATTTTAAATTAAACTGGGACAAGTAATGGTGTAAAAAAGAAAAGATAGATAAATTAATACCAGTCCATTACTTTACTGTCTATTGATTCAGTGTAAGACCCAAATCTGTTCCTTACTTCCTCCCTGAAACAACAGTTTCCTGTGTGAAGGTAAACTCTTTTGGATAAATAAATGTGGTATAATTCCACATCAGATCTTAAATGCATCTGTCTGTATTTCCTCTTACATTCTGCTCTTCAGTCTTTTCCTTCTTGCTGTATTAGTACGAGGCAGTGGCATGACCCTCCCTTCCTCCTCTCTGCAGAAGGCAAGTTCTGCAACAGAACGTTTGACGATTATGCCTGCTGGCCAGACGGACTGCCTGGCACCTACGTGAATGTCAGCTGCCCCTGGTATCTTCCCTGGGCTAATGCAGGTAAGAGTCTTTCCTTGTAGGCACAGCTTTAAACCAATCCTATTTTCCTTGCACAGTCTTAGCAAGGACAAGATTGGCTTAAAAGGCTGTGAGTGCAGTCAGTGCTCTGTTACATAAAAGTAGGGATGGATATTAGTATGATGCATTCTTTATCTCTGTTTAGCAGGAGAAAATGAAAATGAGAGAACAGACTTCTTAAAGGTTGCATTTAGTTTGGATGTTTTCTGCTCTCATCTGGTTTTGCTGCTTGGATAGTGGTGACTATTACTAACTTAACTATGTGTGCTTGCCGAAGGCTATCTAACAATGATAATGGCTTAGTTGGAAAACTGAGATAAAAGTAACAAAGGTAACTGGTACGTCATCCTGTAGAAGATACAGACAAAAAAGTCTAAAATGAAAGTGTTTTGTGCTGCTTCCTGAGATAAACTTATTTCTCAGAATGCTGTGAGATGAAGGCATTGTCATTGGTTGTAAAGATTTCTTCTATGAAGAACTGAATGTCACCTTTAGATTTTACACCTTTATATGCATGTACACTTGAAGGCAAGGTGTATTAGATCACTTTGTCTAGCATTCTGTCTTTCAAAGCAGTGACTTGTACAGCTTGTTCTTTGTGAAGACCTCTCTATGCTTTGAGGTCTAAATGAAACAGTTTATTAGCCAGCTACAGTGGTGTGGAGAATCGGCTTTGGCCTCTGTTAAAGGGCAGAGGATATTAGTTAATGATAATATATAATTCTGATTGATGGGTGCAAAGCGTATGGTGTAAGTATGGCGAGCATGTTGTAAGTGTTCATATGAGGGGATATCAGGAATGACAAAGAAAAGGGATGGGACAGTCAAAGATTTCTTAAATGTACTGCATAATGTGGGACCTGGGCATAATACAAATAGCATGAAATAAAGGGTGGAAATGATACTGAGTCTGGCTGGGTTGGAGGTGACTTTCTTCACAACAGCATTTGCCCAGCATCAAAGCACTCACTCCAAGCCCTGCCCGAGGCCAGCGAAGTTGGGGGTCTGCATGAGTTTGGGAGGTGACATAATTGGGACAGCTGATCTGATCTGACCAAAGGGATATTCCTGCTATATGATATTGTGGTTGCCAGTAAAGCTCAGGGAAAGGGGGAGGAAGTGGGAGAAGTGGATGGAGGCATTCATGATGGTGTTTGTTTTCCCATGTAATGGTTACATGTGCTGAGGCCCTGCTTTCCAAGAAGTGGCTGGATGTCTGCCTGCTAACGGGAAGCAGTGAATATTTTGCTTTACTTGCATGTGCAGCTTTTGCTTTCATTATTAAACTGTCATTGTCTTGAAGGGTTGGTAGTGTGTGTGTGGGGGGAAATCCCCACACTTAAATCAAAATATCACCACAACACTGGCAAAGGTTAAAAATTTACACACACAATACTACTACACCCCTTGGCCCTTCACCACTTTACAACCATAGAGAATTCCCCATAGTTGTTCCCCTCTGTGGCAACATCCCATCCCAGTTTTTCCCATTACTTCTCCTGGTTACTTACTTATCTTGAGCAACAAGATATTACATCTTTGTTTTTTCTCCCCCATCCTGTTGAGGAGGGAAAGCAGCTGAGTGTATGTTTGGCAGCCAACCAAAGTCAGTTTACCTCATCCACCATGGAAGCCCAGGGGCTGTGAAGAAGTCTCTCCCTGGTGCCTGCAACATCTCCTCATGTCACCTCCATCCTTGGCCTTAGAGCTCCACACAGGGCTGTTGCTCACACCTCTTTTGTCTCCTCTCACTGCCAGGCAGTGCTTGGCTCTTTCTTGCATATGTTTTCCCTGAGGTGCCATGGCCTAGTTGACAAGGTGGTGTTAGGTCGTAGGCTGGACTTGATCATCTCAAAGCTAGTTGATCCAAGCTAGTTAATTCTGTGATCTTGGCTGAGGGGCTCAGCTGTGCCCTGCAGGGGGTCTTTGGAACCAGTTGTGTCCAGCATGGGACAGCTCCAGCCTCTCCTTGCAGGGGCCACCCTTGGTTACCTCTTCAGCCTGTTTTCCAAAGTGACCTCAGAAATTAAAATGCTGTTTGCTAATCCTCCTCAGATTATTAAAGATGTTATATTTTTGAAATGGATAAACATGTTTTTACAAATGTAGGAAATTAATGTTTACCTTGTCATTAACATAAAATGATTGGGTGCTGCAGAATTTTTTCTAATAGTGCTTTTCCATCTGGATACCTAAAACTCTTGACGGATTTTAACTTCTTTTCTCTAAACCTGTTTACTTTCAGTCTTTAAGACCCTGGACTTCCAACGGCTCTTGAAACCACTGCTGGAAAGAGCCAAGGTTTAACACAATACTGCAGATTAATAAATTAATTGAATGTGCAATATCTTTCATACTTTTGGAAATACGTTTTTTAAAAACTTAATTATCCTGAAAAGAGTGTTTGTTTTAGTGAGAAGAGCAGCATTCTGTAAACTCCTTGGTAGGAAGAATTGCAAAATACTTCAGAAGATCATTAAACCTCTGGATGTGCTCCCTTGTTGAGCACATTGTGCATATACCTCAACCTCTGTTTTATCAGCGAGGAATAAGAATGGAACAAGGAGGCCTTTCATTGTCCAATATAAAACAAGAAGTTTGTATCAGTGCCAGGTATGCAATTTAGGAGCCTGAATTACAATGACCTGATAGTATTCTGTGACATCTTGTGGAGCCATGTTCAAAGTGAATGCTAATGAGCTGCCATGATGAAGAGGTAATGTCTTTGTAATAGAAGATCTAGAGCAATAGGTAATTGAACACCCTGTGATCTAGAGTGGGCACTAAAGCATGTTTATTACTTGTTCTTGCTTAGCCCCCTACTTGGAGCTTGAAATAGGTTCTAGCACTGCAGGACTTCCATCTCATCACCTACTGGAAATGGAGAGGAGGAAAAGATGAGGTGTTGTTTGGGAGGTACCTTCAAAACATGTTCAGGGAAGGTCATCATTGAGTATGAAGTGCTTCAGCCAAGGGTACTTACTCAAGACTGCTGCTCCCTTGATTTAGGAGTCAGGTGTTCAAGTTTGTAGAAATCTTGCTGGGGTATACCCCCAAAATCCCCTGGGAATTGACCTGAGTCGTGTGAAACCGAATGCTGCTTATGATGGGGTACTGAAATGGAGGAAGCATTGAGTGTGAGTCTCTTCATGACTTGACCACTTCTGTCTAAAAATGCGGAAAATCTGGAAGCAGGGAAGGGTGATCCAGGAAGCATACACAGGGTAGCACTGGGAAAGCCATAGCCCACCCAGAATCTGTCAAGTGAGATGAAGAGCAACAACAAGGGCTTCTGAAGAGATAGGAGAAAAAAATTTGGATCCTCTGCTGAGTGGGGCAGGAGAATCTTTGGCTCAGGATGGTGAAATGACTGAAGTATTCACTGCCTTCATCATGGCCTTTACTGGTAAAAGTCACCTTCAGCAATCTGAGGCCTCTGAGATGAGTGATAAAGGCTCCCAGAACATTCTCCTTGACAAACTCATGAAGCGTGGATTAGACAAAAGGCTGAAAAAATGGACTGACAGGAATCCTGTGAGGCTCTGCCCCTGGAGAGGAATAGTTCTGTGTATCACTGCTGACTGGCTGGAAAGCAACTTTGCAGAAAAGGCCCTGGAGGTCGTGGTGGACACCAAGCTCAGCATGAGCAGCAATGTGCCCTTGAGGCAAAGGACACCAACGGCATCCTGGGTTGTATTAAGAAAAGCATCACTGGCAGCTCAAAAGGATGATCCTTCCCGCCTTCTCTGGGGAGTGTGACACATCTGGAGTGCTTTGTCCAGTTCTGTGCTCCCCAGTATGAGAGAGACATGGACTTATTTCAACAAGTCCAGCAAATGACCTTGAAGTTTATTGAGGGATGGGAGTGTCTCTTATGAGCTGAGACTGAGAAAGCTGGTAATCTTCACTGTGAAGAAGAGAAGGCCTCAAGGTGAATCTTATCAATGTGTATGTTCACATATTGACATAAAGAAAATTTCCTTTAAACATAATTATTTTACTGTGAGGTTGGTCAAATACCTAGAACAGGTGACCCAGAGAGGTTTTGGAGTCTCTGTCCTTGAAGAAGATGGGCGCAGCCTGACTAGACATGAACCTGAGCAACTTGACCTAGTTCCTCGCTGTATTAGGAAATATCCAGAGTCTCGTTCCAATGTTGACTGTTTTGTGATTCGCTGTTTCTGTTAATTTTTTATAGGATGATAAGTTTTGGTAATCAATTATTGTCAGGTATTACAAATTTCTGTAGGTGTCAGTAGGAATACGAGATGGGGAGGAGAATTTGCATGGTAAATATTTGGAAAGCTGGAGCTTTCCTTGGGGAGTTACAGGTTTTGCAAACTATGCTTTAATAGCTTTTACTGTTTGTGTACCACTCTTGTCCTAGTGGCTGTCAGTCTTGAGCCTGCCCTTCTGCAGATCTCAGCAGCAGATGTGGCCCAGCAGGTTGCCTAGCAGAGTGGCAAGCTGAAAATGGTATGAAGAATTTTTACTGTGCCACTAGTGCAACTGCACATGATGTCAGTCAGTTCTTGTCCCTGTGTGATGCCACAGAGCTGCTCACTGAGGTGTGACTTTCTTCTTGCTCGTTCAGTGTGGTGGCTTCTGAATCCCTGTCTGCAGTGTGGGCACAGTTCAGCAGTAATGCTTTCTCTGGGTCTTTGGATTGCTCCTTTATCCCAGGGTACATGAGCAACTGCAGGGAGCTGGGAATCTGTTCATTGAGAAACTTGAGAGTTAATCTGGTGTTCAGTGCTGTATGCCTATTCAGACTTGTGTGCGTACAGAGACTCAAGACCAGCCTTTCGCAAGACAAATCCATGGAGGATGGGCCTACAGGTCTTTTGTGCTAAGGAATATGTGCATTTGCAGGATTTTTTCTTACAGGATCACTTCCCTTGTGATTGCAACATTCATCTTCAGCCCTCTTTGAAAATGCTGCTTGCAAAGGCATCCTATAAAGTATAGCAGAGACAATCAATACTGTCCCACTCGTGTCAGATCCCTTTAGAAGTGCTGAGGCCAAGACTTCTTTTTGTTGTGTTTCCTAGCAGGTGGGTCAGCATCCCTGCAGGAGTCTGTCTTGGCATGCTGTCAGCAAGGATGGGCTTTGAGGGCTGGGAATATGTTCATGATAATTGAATAGAAGAAAGATCACAACATTAGGCCAAGATTTTACACTGGAAACCATGTATGCCTATACTGCTACGGACTTTTTTTGTGACAGGCAAATAAATTAAAATTAAACCTGAATTGTCAGAGGAATTTTTTTATTATAGGTTGCGCTGAAATAGTTGGTATTCATTTTTGGGTGCACTTTTGAGATGTGCCCTGAAGGTTGGGTTATCTTATCTTTCTTCAGTGGCACTGCACTGCTGTCTTTTTTTTCATCTGTAGTTACGCAGCAAACGAGATTGGGAATTTCACCCAACTGAAATGGGGGGAGGGGGGGGTGGTTTCTCTTCATTCCTATGAGTCTTTTTTTTCTTGTCTCATGTAGATCAGTTTCCCGATTGGTGTGATTGCAGCTGTATTAGCATTCATCTGCTTCAAGTATACTGCTCATTGTATTATTTTCTTACCAGAAAATTATGAAATAAGAATATTATGGGTATCTGAGTAATCAGTATCCCACTTAAAGCCAAAGTAGCTGAGGTTTGGAGTAGCCTCTGCTTCAGTGCAGGTTAAATCATTGTCACTGGAATGAGAAATAGATGGTGGATGTGTCCACAGCGCAGTGCAGGGGTTAGTATCCTAGCAGATGAGGAGCCCAGACACTGCTGGGCTGTAACTACATGGCAGGAGTTAATAAAGTCATCTGTGTCCCTTGGGTGCCATATAAAATAGCTTTGTGCATGTAGTGAGGGAGCTCTTTCTTGGCTTCTTGACAGCAAGAAGCAGGATCATTGAGGCAAATGGAATGTGGAAGGGGATCTCATTTCAGTCAAAAAAAGTATTCTGTTCAGGGCTCTGTAGGGAAATTCTGAAATCTTCTCTTTAGGAAGATTTCTTGGTTTTCAAGTGTTATTTTGAAATGCTTTGAAAATACTAAGTGAAATGTCTGGACTATCAAAACAAGCTCATACTTTGCTTTTGCATGCCTGTCCTTCCTTACCCCCCAAAAAACCCAAAGCAAAGCTTTCCTGGCCTGCTTATACATCTTCGAAAGAACAAACTACAGAAGTTTTTCAAATCTGTATGAGCTATTTCACTCTACCTCTGTTTGGCTTTTATTTGTTCTTGTGCAGCTCCCACTGTGGGCAGGTCTTTGTGGGGAGATGCTGAAGTAGTGGAAGGGAGGTTACTGTTAAACGAATTTGTTCTGCAAAGTTGCCAGTACAGATCTTGGACCACAGCCAGAGCTTGTTGCAGGCAAATTTTATATACTTGCGGCTGACAGAGTTGAAGCTTTTGCTCCTGTATGTGAAGCCCACTCAGGTTATGATAGCATTGAAGTTACACCAAGTGAACTTTGCACACCTTGCTTTCCACATTGTCGTCAGAGAGGTTATGGTAAGTTCTAGGGCCATAGCTGTCTCAAAGCCCAACCAGTGCAGAAGCTCTGAGGGGAACAGTAGGGGCTCCTTTAAGGGACAATGGGCACCTTGCCTCACTGTCACTGGCTGTGTGCTTTTTCTTGTTACCTTCTTCTAATTGAAGGCCAGCTGCCAGTAACACCATGTGGATTTGGAAACTGTGGAGCTGCACAATTCATCTTGCAATTATGCCTCCTCTGGGGTTCTGATATTTTACTGTTTAATAGCACTAAATCCTTTTTAATTAAAAAACCTTCCAGAGGTACCAGGTTCAGACAAGAGTTATGTGAGCAGTAGCCACATCAGTTGCTCCTATATTCACTGGGCTGCACCAAGGCTGGCTGTGGACTTGCATCAACACAGATGTGGCTGTTGCTCAGATACCCATTCAAAATCTGAAATCTTTGAATGCTTTGTTTTTACCTTGGGATCTGTCTCTAGTTTTGATGGGTCTGACACCTGAATTAGTTTGAGGGCAGTCTGTATCTGTGTTTTTATCTTGCTGTGGCATGGTAGTGAATTTTGAAGCAACCCCTGGTTGTGCTGCTTGCCATGACTGATTTAGTTTGAGCAGCTTTGGTGTCTGTTTCTTTGGAGGAAACTAAGCCAGAAGCTGTACCCCAGGAGTGCCCTGGATTATTTTCAGTCCTGGAGGGAGGCATAAGACCTAATGATTTGTCTGTACTACCATGAAGCCTTCCAGTACAACCATACATGAGCCTTTGGAGGACTTCTGCACTACCAAGGTCTCACTAAATTGTAATATTTCTTGTGCCAGGTAAAGGGCCAGATGTCTTGTATGCCTTAGTTGATGTTGTCCATGAGGCCTCAGTGCTTTGTCGTTACTTGTGCTCTCTAAATCTGCCTTTCTTGTAGTTTGAAATAGCTTTCTTTATTTACCTAATAGCTTCCGTTGTCATTCACCTTTGGTTGAATCACTTCTCTCCTGTAATTCACTTTATTATCTGTATTATCCTCTCTTTACTATGTTATGTGTTGCAATGGTGACACCTGCTCCTTTGTTCTCCAAGATCATCAGGCAAAGTACAGTCTGGGGACCCCTGGAAACAACACTGGTTTCCAGCCTGTGACGTGAGAGACCTGCAAGTCTCTCTGGTGGCAGAATAACCCAGCACTAATACCAGATGACCTCTGATAGTAACCTTGTGGCTGCCTCTGGCTACTAGAGATGGAGGCAGTTTGATTAAATCGTGGAGATAGCTGGCACCACAACTGTCCTTCACACAATAATTTTGCCCAGTCACAGAGATTGTATGAGCTTCACTTCACATGGGGTGTGGAAGTGCAAAATCAGACTGGGTTGCTGCTCCAGAGTACCTTCAGTTGCAAGGATACATCCAGGTCAGATCTTTCACATTTCCCCCTGCTGTAACCTACGTTTGAGACCCTCCTTCCAGCACTCTCCATTTCCTCTCTGGTGGCAGAACTTCTTTTCCTGATGTGTCTTTAGGTAGGTGTGGGCTCTGCATGAGGCTTGGGGTGGAAGTGGGCTGTTACCTTGGAACTGCCAAGTACCAGAGGTTAGCAGTTTGACCATGAGGATTTTATGCTTGTTTAAAGCAATTTCCTTAGGGTTATGAGATACAGACAAACCTTATTGTGGTGCAGCAGAGATCATGGAAATTGTCTGCACAGTCCCCACCCAGCATTAGTGTTTAAGCTAGTCCTGGCTTCTGTTTAAATCATGAACTAATACCTTCCTTCTTGTGCGGTGCCTTTCTTTTCCCAAAAGCTGTAATTATACTTACACAATTGTTAGGGTATCATGTACAGCAACACTGCAGATTCTATTCCCTGCTACACTAGTGGGAAAACCGAGTGTTGAAATGAATCCATCTGTTCTCAAACTAACTCCATCTGTGATTGTTGTGCCCACCAAGTAGAAGGGCTGAGAAAGGAAACAGAACCTTGTTGTGTTCATCAAGGTGTTGCCACGAGTGCTTTGGGTCTGTGGCATGCTGTACCGTAATTCAGGTGAGAATCACATGTAGACTTCTGTCTCAGCAGGATTTTGTGTCATTGCTCCTGGGGTAGCTGGACCATTGGAAAAGCTTCTGCAGCGCAGCTTGTCTTCTCTTAAAGTTGTTTTAGTACCCCCCTCAGCCCCTTGCTCTCAACATGGTCATTCAGGGCTGGTGTTCATGCATCTGCTGTGCTGCAGGATTAAATCCGGTGTCCTGGTCCTCTTCCTTTTCCCTGAGTTGCCTGTGTTTGTGCACTGTTCAGACTCAGAGGGGGAGGGAGCTTAGGGACAGAGTGCCATAGTGCCAGCAAAAAACAGAAACAGGAAAAAAAGGTGTTTGATTTTGTTTGTGAAACCTCCTATGGATAGCAGTGCTGTGGTGGTGAAGCTCTAATGTCGCCTGTGCAAAGCAGACCAAAAGAAACTGTTGATTTCTAGAAGGGCTCTGTGGAAAACCCTAGGGCTGAGGAAGCAGGCATTTGTGTGAGAGTTTTCCTTCAGACAGTTTCTGAAGTTACATGTGCGGCAGGAACATTTGGTTCAAGGGACCAAGTTAAACCTTGTCTGGTTTAATCTCTCTCACTTTTTGTTTAATCATCCAGCTTCGCAGTTTGAGGTAGCCTTTTAAAACCGAGGCAGCAGATGGCTACGTGAGTGTATAGTTAAAGTACCTGCTTGTCTTTTTGCGTGCAAGAAAATAAATTTCACTTCAAATATTGGATACTCTGAAGATGATTAGACACTTATTAAATTTCTTCCCTTCTGTGCTTTAATAAAACCAAGCTTCCAGAAAGCTCTCCATAATGCTGAAAAGGGGTGTGACCTTTTTCAGTGAAAAATATGTTTCTTTGTATTTACTAACCTGTAAGCAATTCAAAATTTACACTTCCTTGCACCAAAAGCTGTCTCAAGCTAATTGGCAATTTCAGTTTGCTTAAAGTAATAATAAAAAAAATTTTAGTCTTTCAAGTTCACCTCTGCCTCTGTTTGTTAGTCTCCATCTGGTAGTGTACCACAGAACTCTCAAACATATGTTGCTCATCTCAAGGGTAGATACAGGCACTGCTGGCAGAAATAATTTTTCAAATCATTAACAAATAGATATTATTAACATGCATTTATTTTGGGCCATGTGGCAATGCCAGCCTTGGTTTTATGGATTTTGCTTGAAGAAAAGAAACATCTTTTTAAATGACCTGCCGGTTAACTTCAGATTGAGGTATGTATAATAGAGCAGGGGTTTATGACCTTCCAGCTGGGCTGAGATGTGACTTTCTATAGGGACAGTGAAAAGCCCTCTGCTCTGATTCCTCTCCTACTGCAACCAAAGTACATCAGATGTGTTATAGAGCAGGAAACTTTGCATATGGCCAGACACTGAAATGCACGTTTGTGTGATGGGAGCATGATGTTCATATGTCAGGTATAGATGTGGTCACCTGAGACATTCTAGGAAGAATTAGGGATTTTTGCACTGCTGGATATAGTATTAATGCTGGACAAGCTTGCTGTAGGATATCAGCTTGCTGTGTCTGTGGGAGTTAGAGCAGTTGGCAGGACTGCATGTTTTCCAGGAATTTTTTAGTTATAACTGTATCATGTTTTTGTTTAAAGTAATTCCTTGAAATGCCCTGTCAAGGATGTCAAGGCACACCTCAGAAAAGACATAGCTGAGCCTCATTCTGTGAGTGCTTGAGAAGTTTCCTTCAGCTGATCTGGCCATGAATAGTGTCTTTCAATGAGAAATTAACACCATTAGACCCAGCTGCAAGGAAGAGCTGGACTGCCTCTGTGCCTGGCCCATGCTAGTCTAGGAGGTACCTAGGTGTATTCGAGCTCAACAGTTATCTTAGACTTCATCTATGCTCTCATTACATGTTTGCATAGCTGAAGTTATTATCTACTTGCTTTTATTTGTTTTCTGTACCAGTGCACTCTTAAACAGAGGGACCTCAAACCTTTCTTCAGGTTACTTGCACCTAAGAACTTGCAGTTTTTCATTGTTGTAAACAAGGAGTAAACTGAATTAATTAAGGGTCTGAATAAACAATAGTGCTTGTGTGTGCTGCATAATTAAATGCCTTGAAAACATTGAAAACAGGTTATTAACGTTCTGCTTACTTAAATGTTGCTAATTAGTAAAATATTGATTGTTTGGGGTTTTTTTTCCCTGAAGTCCCAGAAGATGTGATAAGACATGAATGCCTGATCGTAAAACAGCATAGGTGGAGAGCAACTTGCCCAAATACCTCACTTCTTCCTCCCCTTTTCAGGAATTCCTGGCACTTCACCTTGGGTGTTGGGAAAGGCTCTTCCCACATCCAGCTTACGGGTGTCCTCTCACGTAACAGATACACTTCTGGTGGGATAGCAATCTTAAAGGTTACTTTTTCCCAATATCCTCAGTTAAATTTGGGTGAAGATACAACTCAATCTACATATATACAGATATATATATATATAAGTAAATGCTTTATGTAAAGGCAACTCAGTCTTTGCCTCTTGAAGTTAGTAGGTCTGTGTTCAAATTTTTAATAATATTTTCATTTGACAGAATAGTCATGCAAAAAAATGTGGACTGACTGAAAAGGTGTCTGAATGTAAGTAGGTTAATTATAGAACATCCTCCCTTTTATGCCGTTTCACAAATGCAACTGTAACCTGAAAATATGCTAATCTTTACAAGGACTACGCTTCTTAATCATGCGCACAGTTTTTAGTTGTTTAGTGGTATTATCCTTTTCTACTTGCATGTTTTATTGGTAACTTTCCCCTTGAGAGTTTTCTGTCATAGACTAGATTTTCCCTGGGAGACCCAGGTCCCTGCTATGAATTTTGAAAGTGTCTAATCCTCATCAAACATGCTCCAAATGTTAACTTTTAGGATTCCCACACGTCACTTTAATTTTTCTTTGAATAAGAATAAAGCTTTTCCGGGTAATGTTTATGAGAGAATGTGGGTACATGACTTGTTTGATGACAATAATAATGCTGGTTGATGCCTGATCAGACTCATATGACTTTCTGGTTCTAATTTACTTTTTGACAATTGGAATGAGCAGAAATGAAATAGGCAAGAAAAGGATCAAGTGCTCATCGGCATATTTCCTCTGAAGGCAAAAAACTGAGTTACACACACAGAAACTGCCTGGTAACGGTCCTGGAGCTTAATGAAGCAGGGCACCAACGATTCCTTTAAACAGAATGAAAGCATGGGTAAAATGTGGAAAACATTGTGTCGGTGTGACTGATGAATGACAGTGGGCCTCTCTAAGTTTTTTTTAAATGTGAGGTAGCATTGGCAGTGAATTTTCAAGGGAAGGATTGCTCCTTGGCAGGAAAAGAAAAGTTTAAGTCGAAGGGATTTTATGTTCATCCAAATACTTTTCAAGCAATAAAAATGGAACAGAAATGAAAATGGAATTGAGAACTTGGGGAAAATTAACCATATAAGGGTGTAAGAGAGCCCAATTTTTAGATCAGGGGTAGGTCCCAGCTTTGGGTTGGAGGGTAAGAGTCATTGAGATTGGTGTAAAGATTGACTTTGTAAAGGAAAGGTAAATCCAGACATACCTGCAGCTTTAGTGGTCTCTGGTCACTAAGGACAGAAGAGATGGTGGCTCCTGTGGTACTGGTGATATGTCTCTTGCTGCTTGTGGGGATGAATTCTTTATGAGTGCTTGTTTGTACCTACATTCTCCAGAGGCCATATCACTGTGGAGTACTGTTCCCTTCTGAAATGTGTGACTTTTGGGGCCAGATGTGCTTTTGGTGCATAAGCTGAGCAGGGCTTCTTGTGGCCTTGTCAGCTGCAGGAGGTCCAGATCTGAGAGCAGATGTTCTTTGTTGATTTTGCCCCTCTTCACTGCTTGGCTGGAGCTGGAGGAGCTTGGAATATGATGAGGAAGGCTGAGGAACAGACTGGTAAGTAAGGAGATGTAAGAGGCTGGAGTTAGGTTGCAGTTTTAATTGCAGTGGTTTTGGAAAATGGCAAGCCCAAGTAGGAGCTGAGAGAAATAGGAAAGTGTGGGGTGCAAGGGAAAGGGGTCAACAGTGGGAAGGTGGAGCAGCAGCATAGAACTAAACATTGCAGCAACAGGAAGGGTTGAAGGAATTAACCTGAAGAGGAGAACCAAGGAGGGCAATGCAGTTGGGGAACAGAAGAATGGTGTGTCTTCAGTCTTCGAAATGCATGAGATGCTTTGTTTTATTTGTTCTGCTTTGAAGTATCCACATTCTTTACTTTCTGTAGATAGTGGCTAATACTTGTGCAATTATACTTAGCGCTAGATAAATAGATAAAACTCAGATAGTTTGAGTTAATTTTTATGGTCTGTTTAGCAGGTGTCTGTGCTGAAAGCTTCCTATTGTTTAGGATTTTTTTTTTATTATCTTTATAAGTGTCTTGCAAGAGATGATAAATTTAGGATTATTTAATCAGTGGTTCTTTATACCATTGTTTTCACAGATAACCAAATACCCCTAATTTCCCTGTTGCCAAAGATTGGCAGTTTGCTTGCAGCACCTGGCATTTGTTTTAGCCTCCATGTTCTGGAGCTTGTTTTGCACAGAAACTGCATCAACCAACCAGTGTTTATTTGCATGTGTACTTCCCTCTCTCTCCTGGCTGTGCATATTTAACATACTAGTTATCTGTTGTTTTTTCTCAAAGTTTTTTTTCCCCTTGCTTTAGCTCAGCAAGCATTATGCTAATGATTTGTCTAGTATTTTTCCTTTCCTTTTAGCTTGTGTTTGGGGTTGCTTTTTGATTATTTTTATAAGGCCTTGGAGTATAGGCATAGTAAAATACATCCCTTTGTCTGCCCTGGGAAGACTTTAGTTTGCAGACTTCTAAGAGAACTTTTTACTGCATATTTTTTTTGCATCATTTTAATATCCTCTAATAGGACGGCTTCTATTATTTACAGTAACTGATCCAATAACTCAAAACCACAAAACCTCTTAGTACCATTTTTACAAGTTTATTTTGCATTAAACTTCCAATCATGTTTGTTGTTGCAATAAATTTATTCCAACCCACTTTTATTTATTCTGAACAAAACTTTTAATGGTGCTTTTTGGTATCTTACCAAATGTTGACAAAACTGTACCATTATCATAAACACTTGTTTTTCATAAGCTGCCTTCTTTTATTGCATTAATTCACCTATCTTTTATAGTTCATAAACACTCTTTATTAAACCTGATGCACGCATGCATGCACTTTTATGATTTTTTTTTTAAGTTTATTTCAAAAAGTTATGTTAGGTGTCAGTGTGGTCTAGCATAGTTAATGCAGCCTTTTCTTAGTACAAGTTCCTCAAATTAAATGCTTGGAGTGTATAGCTGCATTTAGGGTAATGCTCTGTTAAAAACAATATTGTTTTTCAGGAAGCTATTTTAATTTTTGAGATACTAACTCATACCCAGTGATGTATAAGTTTGACTTCCACAATACTTTGTGGTTTGACGTGGTCTTCTTTGCTTGCATAACCTTTATTGGCCACCATTATGCAAGCAGTTTTTAATTATGAAGCTATATTCTGTGATTATTTTTTTTTCCACAGACCTTACTCCTTCGCTATGAAGAATGAATTTGCATGTGAGATGTAGTAAAGGGGGCTCTTCTCTGCAGGATCATTGCCTCATTAACTGAGAAAGTTTGTGTTGAGTGAGGCAAGATATTGCGGAGCTGGCAAGGATGATCTCTGTGCTAGGAGAACTGAATATGCCCATTCAGAACAAATTTTGTGGCTGCATAATTTTCTTTTTGTAGAAATGCGACTTTATTATGTTACTAAAATATGGTCCTTATTTTTCGGATCATCTCTTTATGCATATGAGATAATAGCCTTTAGCGTTCATTGGGGAGCTGAATTGTTGGTGGTCTTTGAATGGACCATACAAATAAGAAAATGCTGTATTTGGTATAGGCTTGATTCAGTCTGCTTAAAATGGCTTGGCATGAATAATTTCACATTAAATTATCTCTCTCTATTCTGTGTCCTGAATAAAGCCATGGATTCTGTTGGGGAAAAAAATGTATGGCTGTGTATGTAGAAACAATGTTGGGTGGAACTCAAACTCATATAAGTAGCTTTAGCTTAACACTTCCTAATTCTTTCATCTTCAGTGTTGTTGAGTTAATGTGATTTCAAAAGGAATATTTTTAAATAAGAATTTATATATATGCAGGCAACATCCTTTGGGTGATGCCAAACAGCATCATCTCCATCTGCAATGTCTGTGACTTTGTGCTTTTGGTAGCACAGCAGAGGATTCAGGCACTGAGGATTTCCAGGACAGGCAGGGGGGCTGTGCAGCCTGTGGCATGGCCTGTGTTTGGCTGGATCTTCCCTTGCAGCATGTGAAGGTATCTGTTAGGTCTGCATAAGGTCATGCCAGGTGATCACTTCATGTTCTTGCTGCAGGAAGAGAATAGTTTTCAGTAGTGTATATTGTTTGGGTGAGAGGTGGGGAAACAGACTCGAACATCCCTATTGTGGATGTTCCCCATCACTAGCTCCTAGCATGAAAAATCCAAGAAATATGTCCAGCCTTTTCCAATTAAAAAAACCAAAAAAACAACAAAAAAACACTGCAAGGAGGAAGAGTGACAAGAGGAAAAAGAAGAACAAATGCATTCACACTCCTACCAAGAGACAGACACAAGCTTGCAGCCACCTAACAACTAGCTTTACATGGTGCAAGGGAAGATCCAGGTAGGCAAGCACAAGCTTTTTTTTTTTCTTTCTTTCTTTTTATTATTACAAAAGCAGAGGAGTTGAGATTACTAAAGCATTGAGGGAAGAGGAATGGTGGGAAAGAATACTAAATAAAGTACCTGTAGTTAAACTGCCTGTTGAGGTAGTATAATTTCAGATGATGTGGTGGTAAGCCCAGCACAAAGGAGCACTTTGATAAATGTGATTCTTGGACAGTGGTGCAGGCTGGGGCTCTTCCAGCTCCCTGCAGGCTTCAGGATCAGGCTGTTCCCTCATGTCATGTTTTTAGCTGCATGCTCCCAGGCATGGGTCCTGGGTTTTGGATGCCTTTGCAATAAGCAGCACCAGGGTTGGGGCTGAGTGACACTTAGCAGCAGCTTTTACAGCCAAGAGTGATTCCTTTCAGGAGAGCATTGCCCGAGTCACAGCAAGTGACAGAACAGAGCTGCTGATGGGAGCGCAACCTCCTAATTTCTGATAAATTGTTATCCCCATCAAAGGGCAGGTTGCTCATTTCAGGAACAAGCCAGTCTGCCTTGAGGGCTGTCGTGATGCTCTCATACCGCAGAGTCGCTGCTTTATGGAGAAAATTGTTACCTTTTCCAAAACAATCCCCCTGCTGGAAGTAGAGAATGGATTTTAACACAGGAGAGGTCTATAATGCTTGACACAGAGCAGACAGACAAAACTGCAGTCTCTTGTTCTTCTCATTCTCTCATCTCTCTGCCTGAATAGAATTGATTGGCTAGGACATGCTGTAATTTATTTTTACAATGAATAATGTTCCAGTTTATCCGCAGGGACAGTTGGGTGAGTAATGTCACACTGACCTTGACACCCTGATGTTGTAAAACACAGATGAGGTTGCCTGTTTCAAACAAGAGAAGTCATTCAATTTGTTTTTATTTCTAGTAAAAGTGGGGCTAATAAGGAAGAGTTTGTGAGCTTTTTGCCCATGCTTTCCATATGTAAAAGTATTCAGCTACTTCTGGGATTTGATTTGATTTACAGGTTCACTAGATAGATGTTACTAGTTTCAGTGCTGACTCCCTACCTTTTATCAGCTTACAGAGACTGAGTTTTGGGCATCAGTCCATGTTTTAACATCTAATTCTAATGAGGTGTGATTGACACTGTTCAAATAAACTTGTGTGATTAAGCTGCTATTCCAAAGGTTTTGCAACTTTTTGCACTTAACTTAAAAGTAAATAAAATCAGATTCCCTGTGCACTGGGTGTGGATTTGTTTGTTTATTTGCAGAGGATGATAGCCAATTCTAGAACATAATGGAATGATTTGAAGCATTGACTATATGGTAACAGAAAACCTAACAGGACAGGAAAAAGGTATTGCAGGATAGCAAGGAGGCAACAACCACCTTGAACCTTTAAAAAAATATTTTTTGTCATTCTGGTCTGTTAGAACTGAAGCTGGCCATTGTATGCTTGGTGTTTTTGACTGCATTAAAGGTAAGAGGGCCTGAGTCACTCTGCAAAATTCAGGCATGGACAAACGTGAATTGCCTCTGAGTGAACCACCTGCAAGCAAGAAGCTGAAATTGCTCAGCAGTTGCAGGGGAGGCTGTGTGGGTGCCTTCTTTCTGTCATGGCATACAGGCCACCTCTGAGCATGTCACTGTTAGTTTGCCTCAGTTAATAATTGAATTGCTTTTCAGCAATGGCATCACATGAAAGTTGAAGGAAATGAGGTTCATGGTGAGCTTTGGACCAGGCCCTCAGCGAAGACAGAATGTGTACGTGTACTATCCCTTTATCTGTTTTAGGAGGTTGAAAACCTCTGCCATCTTAAACCATGACCAGCTGTGCAGAGAGGGAGTCATAAAACGTACATGTGAAAAAGTTGTTTTAAAACATTTTTAGGTAGCTTTAATGCAAACCATTTTATTGCTTTACTCTGAGCAGTAAGAATGGTAAGACACTTGCAATTCTTGAGTCAAAACATTCCTGATGAAAAGCTTGAACTTTGTTGGAACTGCTTTCAGCAAGCAAAGATGAAAATTTAGTATATGAAAAGATGATCTAAAGTCTCCAGGGCTTTATGGGTTATTTTGGAGAAACACCAGAGCAGAGTTTCTGGTGTAGAGGCTTTGCTCTGTCCCTTTTAGTGAGGTAAGACTGGGGCAGAGCATTCAGTTCAGGTGGTACCTCTCCTGAGCTATCAGTCATTAACAGCCTTGGTTGTGTTTTGGCAGTAGCAGGTGGCTGTCTGTGACTGAGCCTCTTGCCCAGAGGATGAGTACACGGAGGCTGTTTGCCTGCTGCTTCAAGGAAATGGAGAAAGTAGGAATGACTGTGGGTTGATGCAGTTTGGGAGGGTTCTGTTTCAAAGGTGCAGCTTTCCGTGGTCCTGCTGTGTGAAATCTGGGCTCTTGGCCCTGTGGCTCTGGGCATCTCCTCTGGGCAGCTTCTGTGACCGATCACACAGCGCTCAAAGGTGTCCAGACCCCTGAGTCCTGCATGGTGCTGCTGCTGGATGGGCCCGGCTGCAGGGCATGAAGGGTCTCATGTGTGTGGTGTTTATCCATTTCTGAGCCCTTCACAGCTCCACAGAGTGATGCTGTGTGGGTAATGGGGAGTCTGACACATTACTGAAAGCAATCCACTTCCACAACAGTGAGACTTGTTTCCACATTTCTGAGAGTAACTAGCTGCCTGCAGTGCATCAGCCCCTGTGTTGTTTTCATGTCCTGCTTTCTGTAATCTCTCAGCTCTTTCATGAGCATTGTTTCGTGTATCAACCAGAATCTCAATGGTGCCTCAAAGTGGAAGTTTTCTTTTTTTTAACATTTTCTACCTTTTAAGTATTTTGGCTAATAAATTATTCCATAGACCAGGTGTTCATGCTCTCGCATTGTGATGTGCAGTCTCATCTATTTGGAACTTGTTTGATTTCTTCTTCTACAGTTTAGGGCTCTTCCTGGGTACAGATAGCCCAGCTGGTCTTCAGTTACCTCTGAGTCCTGCACTGATCACCACTGTTTTGGCAGTCAGTGAGGCTATGACAACCTGACACAGCTAGCATGTGACTACCTAGAAGTCTGTAAGAGCCATCCAGTTTGAGTGTTTGTGACTCCTAGATGTGGCAGGAATATTCCTGTCCAGTGTAATAGCATTACATTATTTTTTCTTCATATCTAAATGAATTGCCTTGTCTTTCTGTCTGATAGCTAATTCCATGTTTCATTTACAGTAAACCTTTCAATTCTCTAATATATGCCAGGCTTCAGCATACAGTAGGTTTTCCCCATTATTTGAAAAGAACTGTTATCAATAAAAAGAAAATTAAAATGTGTCATGATGATTGGGAGAGAAAATAAATATACTGAAGCTAAGCATTCATCCCAATTAGACCTTGCCACTAAGAAATACTGGCAGAGGAGGGGAATTCACAAAGAGTTTCAGAAGATGTGAAATAATGTTAGGGTTTGGGGGGTTTTTTGCTTGCTTGTTTTTTAATTAATTCTCCTTTAGCAGGTCTTTCTTTTTTTTTTTAATTCAGTAATGTAGTCAAATTCCTTGTTTTCTGAGATTGTCATTAATAACTTTGTCTTGTAATACTTGGTTATAGCTCATCTAATGGCAGTCAGACTGAATTTCCTAGTCTTATGACCCTCTGGACTTAATCCTCCTGCATTTCAAGTTCATTGGCTCCAAATATACAATACTTACTGATTCCTAGGGCTGCTTTTGCATAGGCGTTTTGAATGCCTTACTTCAAATTGAGACCACTAATCCTGAGGGGGTGGGGTGGGAAAAATGATGCTTTCCTACTTGCTGCTCTCTATCAGGTGTGAGAGCCTTAATGTTGCCATGGAATCATAGAATGGTTGGGTTGGGAGGGACCTTAATCATCTAGTTCCAACCACCTTGCCCTGGGCTGGGATGTCTTCCACTAGGCCAGGTTGCTCAAAGTCCCATGCAGCCTGGTCTTGAACTGTTCCAGGGATGTTGTGTCCTCAGCCTCTTAGCATAACCTGTTGCAGTGCCTCACCACCTTTATAGTAAAGAATTTCTTTCTGTTGTCTGATCTAAATCTGCACTCCTTCAGCTTAAGGCCATTCCCCCTTGTCCTGTCACTACATGCCGTTGTGGAAAGTCCCTGTCCAGCTCTCTTGTAGCCCACTTCAGGTACTGGGAGGCTGCTGTAGTGTGTCCCTGGAGCTTTTTCTTCTCCAGGCTGAAGCAAAAAAGCCATTGAGTACCTCACAGCCTTCTCAGTGTCCTGTGCAGCCCAGTCTCCCCATCCTTCCTGAGAGGACCCACGTTTTCCCTAGTCTTTCTTTTATTCCTGGTGTTCCTGAATAAGCTGTATTACCCTTGAGCAACATCATAGCAATACCCTGACCTAAGGAGGGGGTTGTCACTGGCAGTCGATAACGACAGCGGGTGCAGTTAGTGGCTGTGAATGTTTTGTGTTGCAGATGCTGTACCTAACCTCTCCTTTTGTTCTCGTGTGAACATATCTAAACAGATACCCTTAATAGTAAGAAAAAACCTCTACTAAGCGTAACTTAATTTTTATATCATCTTTGTATTATGTCTTACTGGTATATTCAGGATAACAATTACAAAAGGAAATAGGCTGTGCCTACCAGAACCATTATCAGTTACCATTTAGCATACTCACTAAAATGGCTTATTAGAATAATGTCTGTATTGTTTTTTAAAACATTCATCACTTAGAGAACCTACTAGTTATCTGCTGCTGCCAATTACCAAACAGATTAGCAGTTGTCAACTAACATGCAGATAACCTACTGGGATGTTAGAATTTCAAATAAATTTAAAAATTTTCCCATTGAACAGAAATGCCAAATTCTGATGAATTCTAGTTTCCAGTAATGAGAGAGCTGACAACAGGATGAAGTTGCAGCAGGCAAGGGTGGGTTTGAGCAAAAGCTGTAATTGGGAGGTATTTTGATGCCCTTGTAGAACTGAATGCTCCTAACTCAGCTTCTTACGCCTCAGAATATTTGTGTAAGTGTATTTTTCCAAACACTGCCTGGGTAGAGACTAATCCTGGCTGAGGGATTGACCCGGCATTGCTTTTTGAGGGGTAGCTTCATTATATAGAATAGGTCAGTTGACTAGCTCAAAAATGTGATTAGTGAGAAACTTCCTTTGCAAAGCAGCTCACACTGTTTCTGTACTACCAGGACACTTCCAGGTTGCTTATGTACACAACTGAGTTGTTAGATTTCCCCAGAACTCCAGACAGTAGAGAGGGAGTTTCTTTTCATACATGGACTGAGTTCTCCTTTCCCTTTGCATTTTTTATTTTGGTGCTTCAGTCTGACGTGATTTTACTATGAACCATTTCAGTGTACTTGCTTTTACAAGAACAAGCAGCTGACTGCTCCAGAAAGGTGTTTAACTTATTCCTGATTTTGTTATTCAAACATGTAGACAGAATGAATAGAAAGAGTACATGGGTAGTTTAGGAAAAGATTTATGGCTTCATTTTGTAGCACGGATGTTTGTATAAGTATTTACATTTTGGGAAGCTTGTGTTAGCATACCTGTTCTGAGGTTTCTCTGGATCTGCATGCTTTCAGAAAAGAAAAGGTGTGTTTAGTCTTTGTGCACCTTCTTTTCCATGTAAAATCTATAGCGGAAGCTTAATATTCCCAGAATTTGTATGTCTCAAAATCTAGTGTTTCACCGAGCTGGAGTTTATGCATGCCGTGAAATCCACACAAAGAAAGCAGCAATTATTTCAGTCTCTTGTTACTGTGGAGTAGTCAGCGACTGTCCTGGAGCATGTCCTGGAGCCATCCTATGCCTTGGCAGCTGCTCCGGGGCCCTGGGGACAAGCCGCAGAGTGTTGGGGGCAGGCAGGGAGCAGGTGCAGCACTTGCCCTGCCATGCTATAACTTCCCCCTCCAGCCAGGAGAGCGATGGATGAGGAAGGAGGGTTGCATGGAGATGCTGAGCACTCTATGAGCCTTGCCCCTCGGTCGAGCAGGCTCTCCTCCTGCTCACCCTGTGGCTCATTTTGCTCCTGGCAGTGCTGCATGGGCAGGTGTACCGCTTCTGCACCTTGGAGGGGACCTGGCTGCTGAAGGAGAATTCGACCCTGCCCTGGAGGAACCTGTCTGAGTGTGAGCCCTCTGACCAGGTAAGTGTTTTTCCCATTTTCCTCCCATCTTGCTGCTGTTGTTAAGGACAAAGCAGAAGAGAGGAAAAAAAAAAAATTGTTGATGCCCACGCATTTTTGTCCTGTCAAAGCAATCCTCCCTGACTCACCTCAGTGAGCCTAATGGTAAGGGACATCAGGTCTCTCCCCTTCAACAAAGGGAACATGGAGGGTAGACGAGAGCATGTTTAAATGTACGTGAGAGCCGAGAGAAGTGACTCAGGTCATCCTAACTGCGGTGCAGTGCAAGGAGCTCAACTGCAGGAGTGACCTAATGTTATTCCTTTGCCTTTCTTCCATTGTCCCATCATTATAATCGTGACCATTTGCTCTCTCTGTCTTGTTAGCAGCTATTAAGGTGATTAAGATGAACTGAACTGAAGGATGTTTGCTTTTTCACCTTCGGGCATGGGGCAATCCCTGCCCCTTTTTTTTTTCTTTTGTTCGGGGTTTTTTGTCTTTATACCTTCATTTTCTGTGGGCAATGGAATTAGGCTTGTCAGTGTTATTTTCTTGCCCTCGTGCTTTTTACTCTGCAGGGAGCTGAGATGCCTGGCACCTAATGAAGGAGAGCATAGGGATTTTCAGAGGATTTTTGACAGCCATTGGCGTCAGCCAGTGCACTGTGTGCGTTCCCATGACACGTGATACCACTACTACTGTGAACCTCCAAGGGCGATGCTTTTCCTTGCAGAAATTGAGTGCACTCTCTCAATCCTGGGGTACTGGGAACTAGTGCATTACCTAGATAAAACAGTTCAAGTTTATGAAAGCCCCAGGAGCTGCAGGATCTATGCCCTCCGTAGTTCCCATTGCTCAGTGCCTCGTACTTCAGGAGGAGTAGATGCCTGCAGACTAGGAGGAGATGGGAAAAGAGAGTTTTCTCCAAATATGTGTATTTTAACCTTTTCCTTTAACTTAAAGCCTTATTCCTTGTCCCTTTTGTGTTCCGTGCTGTACCAGCGGAGCACAGTGTCTTAATGCAATGTGTAAGCCTGGGCGTTTGGCTTTTCCCTGTTGGCCATTATGATTTCTTCCAGAGCTGTGTTGTGACATGCCAAGGAGTGAGATACCTAATGGTAACACTTGTTCATTTGGCACCTGCCTTCACTTTCTCATGAACTGGTCTGGATTCTGAAACCCTGTGTCCCTCCCTGAAATGTGAACAGCCGTGTTTGGTTTTCCACCTAACGTATATAGAGCCCCATAGTGACTTTGGCTTATGCATCTGGCATACGAAAACAATGAATTGTTTTTATAGGTTTGTCATGTGTTATATTACAAATGTAACTAAAATTCCAAAGTGTTTGCTAGAGAATCTTTATAAATTTAGGTATACGATGTCATTTTCATCTGTGTACATGTTTTAAATTGTCAGGTTTCAGTAGTCTGTCTAAGCTTTGATACCGAAGAGATTTTCCTTTTCATAAGGCAGCTTTCATAGCATTCCCTCTAAAGCATTAACATAGCAAATCTCTGAGGTACAGCCTGTATGTTCACCTTAAATCCTCCTGGCTGTGCAAAGTACATCTCAATAAGTGTACCTAATTTATGAAGTACAAGGAATGTATTCCTTTATACAGCACAGGTCTCAGGAGTCAATTGCAGAGTTAGCACCTTGAAGAAGGGAAATAAAATCCCTGAGTCTATTTAGACAAAGATTCATGCTTAGAGATAAACTAGAACAGTGAATATGAATGTGCCTCGGAGGCTGAGCAGTAAGAGTGTGTTATAATACAGAGCTGCCTGTACCTTTTCCAGTAATTCTCTTCTCTGTAAGGATTTTGGCCAGAATTTTCAGGCAAGGGTCGCAGTAATCATGTTTTCAGTGAATCTGAAGAGAGCCCCCACTGCTCTGGTCTGCACCAGGTCTCTCCCTCTCAGGCAGTGCTCTGACACCCAGGTCATGAGATGCTGTTGGGTTGTGATTTGTTACCAGGAGGTTGCATAGTTGAGGCAGAAGACAGATTATTTGGGGGCAGAAAAGGGTTTAGCTGTGTGAATGCAAGGCATGCTTTGCCTCCAAATCATCAAATAGGACCTGGCTTGTTGCACTTCTAAGTGTAGATGAGGACCCCCCTCATTCCCACAGTAACGAGATGTGCTTGAAGTGCTCAAGTCTGAAAAGATTAGGTCTGCCATTTTTACTGCTGGTCTGAGTTGTGTCTTTGCTTCCTGCCATCTGTTTTAAGACTTGCTTGTGTGGTAATTCATGTCTCTCCGACTTTATTATGAAATAATGTCATATTATCTATTTTTCTAGCCAGGCTGCAAAACCCAACTATTCAAGCGAACACCTGGGAGCAGCTGAGGAATTAAGATTAAATTTGTATTTCTTTAGAGCATATGGAAGGTGGAAGACTGATTTGATATGTGCATTTAAACTTGAAAGTAAGAGAATGATTTCTGGTTGTCATTAAGAAAGTTAGAAAGTAGCTGGGAGAAAAGAACTGAAGACCATGAGCTCTCTCTCTTCCCCCTCCACTTTTTTGTTTTTCTTTTCTTCTTTATATGCTCTCAGGATGCACCAGAAGAACAGCTCCTGAATTTGTCCATCATATACACCATTGGATATGCTCTTTCCTTCTCTGCCCTTGTAATAGCAACTGCCATTCTTCTGGGATTCAGGTAACTGGTGAAGCTTTGAAGAGAGTGGTGTAAAGGTTTTATGTTTTTCTATGTGACAGTATCAGACTTTGACAGAAATGTTTGATTATTTTTTCCCTCCTTCCATCACCTCATTATTTCTCTATCTCTTGTCCCTTCTGTGCTCCTTCCTAAAATAATTCCTTCTCAAAATGCAAGTAAAATTGCCAAATTTTTGCGGTTACCCATATGAACGTGTGGAACAGGTACTTTTTATCAATTGGAATATTTTGTTAGGCTAGCTTTTATTTCAGTGAAATTTCCACTGGAAGAGTTGGTAAAAGAGAGAGATGCAAGTGTTCCTCCATGGTGTCACCTTGCAGATGAGGCACGAGGCTGAGATGGGCAAGGACATTTAGGAGAAAAATTTTCACTTTGCCTTGCTTGGAGTTATATACAGAGCATAAATCTCAGTCTGACCTTTATCCCAGCCCTCACATGCAAGGTGTGCACAAATGGGTTTTTGACACAATTTTCATTTTTGGAGAACTTTCAGAAATTCTTATTTCTTTCACAGTATGGAAGAGAGTCTAATTTGAAACTTGAAAAATTTATGTGAAATAAATTGCTGTCAGCTGGCCATAGTGACATACTGAGTTCATCCAGGTTTGCACCAACAAATGCAACGGAGCATATAAAATTTAGACAGTCTTGGTTGCACGTGCCAAAAATACACTCTCTGTGTTTGGTTAAAAAATAAAGAAAAGAAAAAAAAACCCCAACCAGACCAAAACACAACTTTGGGGTCTAATAGGGGTCTTTATTTTTTTTCTCTGTAAATGCAAGAGATGTTTTGATTCCAGCCAGAGTTTCCTTCAGTTTGGGGGTGCTGAGCACAGGAGACTGATACTCAGAAAACACAAAGATGAGATCCTGTTCTGTTGTGGGAAGGACGTCCCTCTGCTATGAAGTTCTGCTCCTTGCTTCTCTCTACAGCCAGGTCCCATCCCTCTTACGTGCTGATGAGGCTGCCTCCTAAAAAAGTATAGTGTTCCATCTCCTGGTACTCTTATTTGAAATCAAGTCAGGACCTTTAAGCGCTCTGATCCTTAAGATCCCTGACTGAAGAATTATCATTGCCAGTTGATCATTTGCTCTGGTGCCTGCGCTACACTTTCAGAAAGGTAGTCCCTTTCCTTTCTTCCCTTATGCATTTAAAAAGGTCAGTCATGCCTTTTAACTTCTAATTTCCAAAACTAAAATGATGCAAGCCTTCTCATATTGTACCATATGTTTTAGCACTGTATTATCCCTTCTCCTTCCAGTGGAGAAGCATAAGTGGGCAATATCAAGGAAGTTTTAAAATGACTGCAGAAATCCAGAGACATGCTCATCCTCTGTGAATGCCATGTGATAGTTATGATTTGTATGTGTTGTACCTGTGCAACTTTGGGACCTTTCCGAAAAAACACCAGATGGTCTTGAAGTCTCCAAATGTCTCCCAGGATAACTGTTTTCTCCTCGTTTCACCTATCAGTGACACTTCTTGAGTAATCTTAGCAGCCCAAATGTAAAGGTCATAGAGCCCAACCATATACTTTTTGAAGGAAGGAAGAAAGGATGTTTTCTGGCAGGGAGCAAAGAGCAAGTTTGTCAACAAGAACTGGTAGGAGAGAGGGAATTTGGATGCCCTGACTTTTGTGGGGTGATGCTTCAACATTTTTTGCTTCAACTGTGAAGCAGGGACTGGAGAAGTGTATACAAGTGTCTGCTTCTGATTTTGAAAATGAGGTTCCACAGTCATGTTGGAGGTACCAGGAGTCTTGTTAAAACTATGCCATCGATCCATTTTGTGTTCTCCTGTCTAAGTTGTTTACCAGGAGGCAGCTTGGTCCTGGATCTCATGAAGTACAAGACCTACTCCTATGTGAATTGCAGTTTCTGGATTCTGACTGGAATCTCTGCGTGTCTCCCCAGAGCTGGTCAGCCTCAACAAATGAGGATCAAAATCTAATTCAGTGACATGAAAATACTGATGGGCCTCTTTAAGTCCTTAGACTACAGAATAACCTTTATATTTGTCTTTAAAGATGATACAACAGAGGAAACAGTTTCTCTCCAGAGTCCTATTTTGCATCCTCTGAAAGAAATGGAAGGAAAGTCTGTAATTTCAGTGGTGGAAGCTGAATTAGGCCCATAACTTCACGACTGAAACAATTTGAATAACTTGCATTGCCTGTAGCAAAAATACTCAGTAACTACTTGCAACCTATTTTCTTCAATTGCCTAATTAACATAACTGTTTCAATCAGATTGAAATGTGTAGCAGTTCTGAAGGGTAGCAACAAATGAGTTTCGAGTTTAAGGAAAATAAATATTAATAATAGGTAAGTTTTGAAATAAATTGTGACTTAAAAGTCACCAAAAAAACCTACAAAAAATTCTATCTGACCTGTGAAAAACAAGTTGTTCTTCAGTGCAAACCTCTAACTTGCAGACCAAGTAAATTTTTCTACCAAAATTTATAGAGCTGTAAAAACCAGACATTTAAAGTATAAGTTCACTGAAACTTTTGCTGGAATAATTGCTGATTACCCTGTGTTACATCTATCTTTTAGCATCTAAAAAGTCATACCCAGAGTGACTTCCTTTGAGGTAAAGTGTGTACCCTTGCAGAGCTGGAAGAAAAATGTTTGTGAATAAGGCTGGTAAAATATTGGCAGCACTCTGCAATTGGATGCCATTTACATGACTGCAGTTTCTTTTGCTATCCCTTAACATGCTTTTTTTGACAAGTAGCAATTTTATTGTCTTTGCAGTTGGCTGCTGAAATTCAAGAGGATTTTTTTCTTTGGTTTTTTTTTTTTTTTGTTTTCAATTCTTAATGCAGAGGTGAAAAATCTGTTCCTTTTACTTCTACAGAAAGTATTTACAGTTCTCCCAGGAGGCAATTTGAATACAGATTTTTCTCTTGTTGTCAAGGGGTGATTTGCAGGTGGATGTTTTTTCATTGTGGGTTTGAGCACAGCCAGAAGCTGCACTGCACACCAGTCCTGAGCTTTGCCAAGGTAAACTTGCGCAGTGACATTGGGGTCAATTCGAAGCAATTAGCTTCAGCATTATGTGGAACTTGACTTTTTTAGTCCTTTTGGATAAGTCTTCTGAAAATGACTTTATTTTTACACTTTTTAAGCTTCTGAAATATTTTTTTTCTTAACACACCTATCTTCTTCCTTTCCCCAGACATTGGCTCTGAGGGCTGAAGTTTTGAATGTGTTTTCCTTGATAGTATTTTCTTCCCAAAGACAGTTTGAAATCCCTACAGCCATTCTCAAGTTATGGGGTTTTCCTCTGGTGCCTCCTGATTTCCTACAGGTCCTGTTGTTCCCTTTCTCAGTCCTGTGTGTGATGTTGCATCTTTTATGTAGGTAGTGGATCATGACTAGATTTTTATTTTTACAGACATCTGCATTGCACGAGGAATTACATTCACCTGAACCTCTTCACCTCTTTTATCCTCCGGGCTATATCTGTTTTCATTAAAGACTCGGTGGTGAAGTGGATGTACAGCACAGCCACACAGGAGTACCAGTGGGAAGGACTTATAGCCTTCCAGGTAAGGGCAGACACTGTGGCCCTTCTTAGGATATTGGAGTCATCACTGTGGTGTGTCTGCATGACAGCAGGTAACTTAGTTCTTCAGCTAATGGCATGACATGTTTCTCTACCTGTGGGAAGTTTGCCCCCACTAGACAGAGGAACAAGAATATATATGTGTACATATACACAGCTATATGTATACATACACCAATGCCTGTATCTTCTTTCTGTGCTGAAGTTTCATTTCTTTCTATCAGTGACAAGAGGGCATTTATTTTCCTAAGCCAGCACCTTTTGTGATAGAACTGTCCATCTGGTCTAGTGACCAGATTTGGTTGTTCTTGGTCATCTCTATATAATCTCTTGATGACAGGAAAAAAAGGAAGCATTGATTAAAATGCAAATTTGAAAGCATTTGGAAAAGCTTTGGAGGAACAGGCTAATTAACACTTCTGATTGATGAGAGAGGATATACAACTCTTCTATAAATATGATGGAAGTGTGCCCTTCCCCATTTGGATTTGGAATGTAAAATGCACTTGAATCCTCGAAGAAAGGTAGCTTTATTATCTGTGTAGCCCTTGGGATTCTAAAACGTGGGTATGGCGTTTGCTGCTGCAGTACAGGGTTGGAGCTGTGAAGGGAAACTCTCCTGATGCATCCTTAGTACCCATCCTTTTCTGACACTGCCTAAGGCAGAAGTGCTAAAATGACTTAGTGAATCTCATATGCTGGTTGATATTTTTTCTCATCTGCAGTGTATCAGTTGCCAGAAAATAACATTGTAAAACACATCTTAAATGGTTTGGAAATGTTTGTATTGGATTGTCAGTCATTTCTTCTTTCCAAAAAGCATAGACTTTATGATTTTACACACAGTTTATTCAAAGTGGTTTCATCAGGTCTGATGGATATATTAATTAGGTAATCAGTTTTCATACTTATCTAAAGCCCTGCTGATCATCTCTGTAATTTATCTGCAGTGAGAGAATTTGCACTTAAATGGGGTGCACTGGGCAACGCTGCTATTCTATGAAAATATCCTTTGCTTTGGCAAATAGTCAACCCTATGGCATCCACTCTTTTCTTTTTAATAGATAAATGCTCAACTGCAGAATAGGGTATCCAGGAAAGGGAAAGATTCGCTGACTGTGGTTGATAGAGTACCTTTCTTTTCATCTGTATTCGTGCTTTTCAAAATATAATCCATTGCTTATTGAGGAGAAAATACAGAACATGTACTTACTTTTTTAAAGGAGTGATGCTGTTGAAAGCGTCTGTCTGCTGTGTATAGCACCTAGTACTTGCTTCTGCCCCTTCAGCAATAAAATACTTGATTAGTTTAGCAAGCTTTTTTTTGAGCAGCAAGAGTAGGAAAGAGAACCAGTCTTTTGGGTTAGTATCTTTTGATTCTCAGTCCCTGTTGCAGTAATTTGGGCTGTGCTTTCTTCCATCACAGGAATCACTCAGCTGCCGTTTGGTCTTCGTGATGATGCAGTATTGTGTGGCTGCAAACTACTACTGGCTGCTGGTGGAAGGCATGTACCTGTACACACTGCTGGTGCTTTCGGTCTTCTCTGAGCAGAGAATTTTCCGCCTTTATCTCTGCATTGGCTGGGGTGAGTCGATTTTTCCGTTTGTCCGCTTCTGGCTGCACTGGCAGATGTATAACAGGAAAAGTCGTGTGTCTGTCCTAGTGCTGCCCAGCTCAAGTCCTGCACTCTGCACTCCCTTGTTGTTCCCAATCCCTTACCTTGTTTGAGCTGGAGGGTGTGGTCACAGCTCCTGGATGCTCATGGCACAGAGACTGTGGGACACTGCAGAAACTCACCAAACCAGTGGCAAACTATTTTTCCTGCAGGACATCAGCTTCCCAGAACAAATTATGTGTTGGTGGTTCCAGCTGGGTCCAGTGGACTTTTCTGGGCTGCCCTGCTTCATCTCCTGAAAGTTTCCCATTGCTTTTAAAGACACGTTCAACTTGTGGTGCAAAATAGCAATGATGTTTTGCATCTGGGCGAGGACAGCAGTAGAGAAATGGTGGCAGCATGAGGCAGGGTGATGCAAAGGGGCTGATGAACAAGGGGCTGCTAGCAGGGAGTTGTCAGGTTGGCTAAGTGGGCAGTGCAGGTCAAATAGGGATTGTCTGGGGGAGAAAAAAGGTCAGGGTGCATGGGCCATGGGCATGTGTGTGCTTGAAATCAAAGACTGTGATGCCTTGAAATCAGTTGGTTGAGCAAGCGTCACCTTCTGTAGAAATGCTAGAGCTTTCTTTCACTGTACAGCTCACCTGAAAATACATGGCAGTTTGGGGTGAATCCTATTTTTGGAGTGATCTTGCGTGTACTTTTCTTGCATTCTCTCCCTTCCTCTTCTCTACCCTCCCTTTTTGGTGGAATCAGGCCACTTTTGGAAAGGTGAAAGTAAATCCAAGTAAATACTACAAGTGCTTTCACAGATGCTCGTTTGAACATTTAAATCACTTTGACTCTTCTCCTCTCTTTATGGATTTCATTTGTGAATATTTTAGCAAATTAGTTCACTGGAAAAATGCATATAAATGTCTTACTGTAAATTATCCAATTCTACTGAAAAGTTACATATAAGGAAGAAAGGTTTTCAGACATATTGATAGGAATAAATATATATATATAAATGCAAAATAATAACAGTTTCCTGCTGGAGAGTTTTATTTAAAGTTCTATATCTTCCATATTCTTTTATGTTGGGCATGCAGCAAAAGCAGCACCATTTTGTATAATATTTGAACTATACATGTTTTAATCAGACCCTCAATTTAATTTAAAAAAAGGGGGAGGGGGAGCTATCCTGAAGCACTGACTGAGGTCATGAAAGGAAATGGAAAAGAAATTAGAACAAAATTATATCTAGTCAAATCCTGAGGGGATCGTGTTGTTTTATAAGAAAGGGTTAGGCTGCTTTTGGTCTGAATCACTTTTATTTAGAGTTTGTCTCCTGCAAAAAAGGAAGGCAGAAACAGATGATGTTATTTTGGTTTTGTTCTTCCTTTACAAAGGTGGTTTTGCTGTTGTATATTAAATTTCTGGATGAGGTTGTGGAAATGAGCAGCAATGCAAGAACTTGGCACTAGATATATGGGTTTCATCCAGGCTTTCTAGAAAAGCTCTGTCCGTGCCGTTCAGTTGTTATCTGTGCAGTTTCTTGCTCTTCTGTATGTGTCTGCATGTGCAAACCTTGCCAGTGATTCTCTGCCTTCAAATGCAGAAGCATCTGCTATTTCAGTGCTCCCAGATTAGTTATACCAGCTAACACTTTCATCTCTCACTGGTGGAAAGATAATGAAGGTTTTTCCCTTTCTTTCTGCTTCTTTGTTGGTGATGCCATTTTTTGGGTGCTCAAGTTCCTTACCAGGTGACTTTCTGCTGTATGCAATGCTCAGAAGATTTTTATTTAATTTGATTTTTGAGCTGCGTGATAGCCTCAGTGTAATGCTGAGGCTTCAGAGAGAGACAGTAGGTTCTTGTTTGAACTGAGAGTGTTCTGCTCTTTGAAATAATTAATCAACTGTAAAAAAAAAAAGCTGGAACAAAAGTTAAATATATATTTGTTTGTCAGAGCTGATTTGGTACTCTGACCCTTTGTTCCATTAATGAGTTTTCTTCCTACAGGATAATTTTTTAACTTGTTCATTTCTCATCATTTATGATGAATATTTATGTATAAAAATTTCATATTTGTATTGCTCAAAAACATAGTCACTTCATGTTATTTCTTACAATTATAACTGAAGCCTGTGATCACTCTCAGACATACCAGAGTCTGCTCTCCTGAATTCCAGGGTACTGAATTTGATGTGCACCTTCCTCACTGCCCTGAGGATCTTGAATTGCACCATTTCATGGTCGCTGCAGCTAAGGCTGCCCTTGAGCTTCACATTCCCCACCAGCTCCTCCTTGTTGGTGAGAACAAGGTCCAGCATGGCACCTCTCCTCATTGGCTCCTCTGTCACTTGGAGAAGGAATTTATCATCAGTGTGATCCAGGAAACTCTGGGATTGCTTATGCCCTGCTGGGTTGTCCCTCCAGCAAATATTGGAGTGGTTGAAGTCCCCCAGGAGGATCAGGGTTTGTGACTGCGAGGCTGCTCCTGTCTGTCTACAGAAGGGCTTCCTGCTCAGGCAGCCCACAGCAGACTCCCCTATAAAGTCACTTGTGCCTGTCCTCCCTTTAATCCTGACCCATAAGCTCCTATTCAGCTCCTCATCCACCCTCAGGTGGAGCTCCATGCATTCCTGCTACCATTGATGTACATGGTGAAATGCCCTCCTGCTCAGAAGATGGATATGCCTGGCCTTCCTGAAGAGCCTGTGGCATTCTGTTCCAACACACCAGTAGGAGCCATCCCACCATATCTCTGTGATGCCAGTGAAATTATAGCAGGTGCTGGCACTGGCATCCAACTGGTAGGAGTGGGATGGATTAAGGATCCCCTTCCCCAGTAACTTTAGTTTAAAGCCCTCTTCCCCGGCTTGGCAAGCCTATGACTAAAGATTCTCATTCCCTTCTCTGTCAGATGCATCCCACAGTAGACCAGTTGTTCCAAGATATTCCAAATACATTTTTGCTATATGATAATATCAGGTCGGTTCTAAAGTCAGTTATTAGACAGTAGTCCATTTATTATGAGTTCAAATGAGTAATTATTCTTTGCTGTTGAAGTGTTTATAAAGGTAAAAGTGTGTTTATCTTGTGTTACTGTACTTTACAACACCTAGAAAAGTTATAAAATCTTGATAGACCTATGAAAACTAATGTAGTTTCATAAATTGGGAGTCATTGATACTGACATCATGTATATTGACAGGATTCTATAAACCTTCCCTATTACTTGTGAGGTAACTGTATTCCTAATGGCCACTTCCTTGCTGAGATTTCATGCCATACTAGACTTTGAGATGGCGATGTTACATTTTTCCTATTTCATTTAATGCGCAATATGTCCTGCTTATGTCTTCTATTTCCTTGTCAAAGCAGACTTTCATACATTTGTGTCAACTTAAGTTCCACATATCTCACTGCAAAAAGAATTGTATAGCCCATTTTCAATGCTGATGGAGAAAAAAAAAGGCAAAAACACTTAGCAGCATCAAACCCCCCACATTTTTAATAGGCTAATGGAAGAGCAGGTATGTGAAAGGTTTCCTTCACTCTAGGGGTCAGCACAACAGCAACTAAAACAGATGTTGATTCATGTAGTCATTTGCACTTGCAGAAAAGAAAATCTGTTGCTGCACACTGTTGGTACCTGGTGCTTCCTTGAGAAATCCTTGCCTATGGATCTCACTTTCTGCAGAGAAGAAAAAGCATTTATAAGAAGGGGGTGAAAATGCCCAACCTAACTACAGAGATCAAGATCATTGCTTTTTTGTTTTGTTTGTTTCTCTGTATGTGCAGACTGGTCTGAGTCAGTGTTCAGGACATGAACCCAGTGTTCATCATGTCTGAGCCCAAGGGAGGAGTTGCTGAGCCTGACACTGACTTTCAGCTATCAGTGCTGAGTAGTCTCTGGAGAAGAGCAGTTTGTACTGTAATGCTGCTGTATCAGCAAATTTTAGTGGAAAAGGGACCTGTTCACATTTAGGGGTAGGGAGGAGGGAGGAAGGGGGAAACAACAGGAACATCCTGCAGTGACTCTGAGTGACATCCAGACAGGAAGAATGACAGGAGAACATTTTCAACAATAAAGGCTAAGAAGAAAATGCTAATAGACTGCTAAATATTCTCTGAGCTTCTGTGGCAATTTTACACCCAGTTGCACTTGCAGCAGGAAAATTGCCATAAAAAAATAAATAATCTGCTTCCTTCCAAGCTTTGGCAATCCAAACTTGCTCTAAGGACGAATACTTTGAGGAATGAAGGTATTAAAAGCAGGAAGCCTCGCTAGGGCATCAAAATATATGTCCTGATTGCAAGGAAGATCTGACTGGAACAGAGCCAGTAAGAAACCTTCCTTTAGAAGCCCAGTATGAGCTTGCTGTAGCAACAGGATGCATTCATTGCACTGACCACTTCTTTTCTCTTTTCAAATGAAAACTGTTTCAGAGAAGGAAGGATGTGAAAATAGGTTTTGTATCCAGACTGATCTTCGTAGGAAATGCATGTCAGGAATTCCACTTAAGTGTCTTCACTCTTTGTCTTCTAGATTAAACTCTTTTGTGTTTTTCCTTTCTTGGGAAGAAAAACAATGTTCTGTCTTTTCTTCTCACGTCTTTAGTGCTTTTACTCTTTGTAAATCTACTAATATTTCTTTTTCACTTCTTTCAGTTCCTCATCACATCATTCTTGCATTCATTCATCAGTCAGTTGATCAAGTCTCAGAGTACCTTGGATGCTTTCTGAGAGAAAGAGGAATGGAATTGTTCTGACAGCAGTAGTGTCCTTCTGGTTTGTGTGCCTGATTGTCTCAGAACTTACCACATGTAGAAACAAGGGATGTCAGGTTAAAGCTGAATTACTGAAAACAGTCCTAAAATGCTGTGTTCAGAATATGTCCTTCTTCACGGGTTTCAGCAGGATGGCAGTGCTTTGGTCTACAGAGACAAATTTACTTCAGGAAAAATCTCTAATCAGCATGTGAGGATGAGGGGAGCCTCTCTTGCTCCTCATATGTCTTCGCTGAAATTGCTTCTATGTAAAGTGAGGTACAATGCAAAGCTGCAAATACGGAGTGTCAGAATGGAATGGAAACTTGCTTGCACGTGGAGGTGAGGGAACGAAGATGGCATGGAATAGCACCACCTGCTGACACCTCACATGGTAACGGGGACTTCGTGGGTTCCAGAACAGACCTGAGCTTTTCTGTTCTGTTACCAAAATATCTCAGACCCGTTAAATGAAGAGACAAGCTGCTATCAGCACGTGGTAACTTCCATTAGCAGCCCCGGGAATTTCTTGCTCCTCTCATTAGGGATAGTGGAGCATTCTCAAAATGTCAACCTGTGCAGATTTTCTCAAAATTTCATTCTCTTACCTACCCCATCTGAAAAATGACTGTTTTTCCAAGGTTTTTTTTTTTTCTTACTGTGCAGACATCTGGCCAGGTGTAGAATATATAAGCTAGAGTGAAACTAAGCAGGTTGTGCTGCTTATTTATGCACTGGGGTGTTAAGATGTTGATTTGGCAGTTCCATTAGTTTCTCATCATCCATAATATATATTATTATTGCAGCCTATAATTCAGATGCACAGTCATTTGAAGTTGAACTTTATTAGCTGAGCTGTCAGCAGGCTTATTTCCTGGTACACTTGGCAGATTTCATAATCACCATGTAGAGTTCAAAGATTTTGGGTCAGCTATCAGCCTGCAAGAATAACTTTGCAGAGTTTATCACGAGCAGGCTGTTGCAGTTTCTGGCATCTTCAGCAGTGATACAGTACAGAAGAAAAAGTAGACATTACCATTTCCAGAATTCAGAGACCTTTCTCTGGTCAGTTCATCTAGGAAAAGATCAATTTCAGAGCCTCCTGTATGACAAAAAAGCAAAACCAGAGAGAGTTCAGCCTACACCTTAAATAAGTGCATGCTATAAATGAGTGCAGATTTTTTCTTGGATATCTGATATACTTTGAATAACAGCAGCAGGAGAAAGAAGTGTGGGGCTGAAACTCAAATGCACTGAAAGTGTTGTGTGAGAAGCCCATGACTGGAATATAGGACTGATTCTGTTAATGAATCATTGTCATCTGTGGTGTTCATTCAAGGAGTTGTACATGGTTTATGTCCACTGCCTGCTCAAACCAGACAGAATTCTGACTAAGTGAAGTAGCCAGAACTATATGTGCATTTTTGCCAGTTAATTCAGGCTAATTAGATCTCAAGATTGTTAATTAATCTTTGGAGAGTCTCAGTGATCCTTGCAAACTGCAGCTATTGCGGAGATGCTTCAGACTCCTCCTTTGCTGTTATGGAATGGCTTCTACAGGCTTGAAGTGAATTAGGGAATGTTCTTGGGGCAGTCTCCTCTTCAGATCTTCACTAGGGCTTTGGAAAGCTGCATGTATTCCCATTTGCTGGGACCGTGTCCCAGACAGTCTCCAGAGCCACCCATTTCTCAGGACAAGGCTTTGTGAATTGGTAGATGTCAGGTGGTATCCATGTAGTAAGGTTTGAACATCAGTGCAAACTCATGTATGTATTGCACTGTTAAGTCTTGGTGTCTCAGACTAAAATGTGCATTGCCAGCATGGAAAATAGTGTGACTGATGGTGCTGCAACACCAAGACACCAGTGGTGTGCATCACAAGTGGGAGTGGGCAGAGAATGTTCAACAAGTTGCTTTATATGTGCTGCCTATTAATTTGTATAATGTTTGTATAGCTGATGCAATTCTGTTATACCAGCCTCCCTCTAGTTAGGCTCTTTTGAAATATAATGTTAATAATAGGTTCTGAATTCAAATATCAAGTAATTTGATTAAACATGGAGAGATTTCTGATGTATCCAGAAGACAGAGATACCCACAAATCATTATTGTTATCACTTGATGTATCAAATGATATATCCACTGACATACAGCCTTTGTGCTGTCAGTGTTCATATCTTATCCTGTAGGTTTCATATTAAGATGTCTAAATGCTCAGCAAAGTCAAGAAAGGAATAATTCAAACTATAATTTGTTTCTGTGAATGAAAGTCTCATTTGGTTTGGAAGTGATGTGCAATGAGCCTGTTCTTATTCTCTTTATACCACTCTCAAGGCAGCATAGAGTTTTTGGTAACTTTGCTCCCAACATACTGTGTATTCTCAGTATCAAGTACATCCATGGAACATGGTAGCTATTTTTCCAGATAATCTCTACTCAATTAATTATCTTTGCTATTATTCTAATTACTGGTATTTTTTCCTTGCTGCTCTTTATTCTCTCTTTTTTTTCTTTATTAACTGATCAAGGAGAATATTGTTATTCTGTGTCTGTAGTATTTAGCTGTTCTGATAGCAGAGAAATTCTACAGTACAACAAAAGAGAAGGTTTTTCACTGATAAAACCCAATAAAGATACTGCTTGAGGTGTTCAGACTGCTGGAGATCACCAGTTTCTCTGTGGCTTCTGCTGCCATGAACTGTGGATTTGCCCTGTGCACAACTTACTGCTGCAGCCTGATGTTCTTAGGGTCCCTTACTTTATTGGTTCTTAAGAATAAAGTAACGAAGTACACTAACTGTTGCTCTTTCTGTACAGTGCACATGCAGCATCAGACACTGTCCAAGGATGAATTAGACCATCTTGGTCTCTCCTTAGGCACAACTTCCTCATCCTGCCTGTTGAGTCACAACCTGCTTTTCTTCCTTGTGTGGTTTTTTAACGTTCTCTGCACTGAGTATTGGTTGGTAGATGCACTTCAAAATTATTTTTTGTGGTCTAGGCTCTTCGTAAATGAAAGAAATTAATTAGAGAGCCTTTGACACTGTAAAGCAGGTGATGAGTGGAGTGCCAGCTTACTTGGCTTATCTCTCTGCCCTTTGCACCCCAGATGAACTGACCAGCTGCAGCCCATGCACTGACAGGTGAGGGTAGGGCCAAGCCTCTCCTTGCTGCCAGCTTCATCTGCTGTCTTTGCTGCAGCCGCTCAAGTCCACACCAGTACCACAGCCAGAACTGGGACTTCTCTGGGCGGGGAGGACACTTGCTGGGTTTGCCCATGTTCCCTCTGCCACGGGGGGCTTGTGGGGCTGAATGTGCTCCAGCCTCAACACCAACAGACAGCCTGAGCTTGGTCCTGCTTGAGTACAGTGTAAGCGACAAGCAGAAATATGGACACAAAGGTTTTGGTCAGAGCACACTGCACCCCTCTCTAGCATGAGTACAGAGGCTAGTAGAGCTTCCAGAAATTGAATTCCCTTGGCCCCTCTGTGAAAATATCCACAGAAGAAGTGGTGAATGCCTGTTATGGGGCAGTTATGTTGTTCAATTTTCACGCCTTTTGGGAACTAGGTGGGAGCTGACTGTTCATGGCCATCTGTGTTGGATAGGAGCTGCAGCCCTGTCACCAGCTAATTATGTTGCTCATCATTA
>VZRS01012641.1:546533-586541 GCA_013398055.1 Ifrita kowaldi
GTCCTCCTCTCTGCTTTTTCCAGTCTCAGTGTCGATGTCAGCCTTGTCTCCTCTCTTTTCAGGTGTGCCAATGCTGTTTGTTGTCCTCTGGGGAACTGTCAAGTACCTTTATGAAGATGAGGGGTTGGTTTAGTTCTGATTTTTATCGGTATCTCATTTGTGCTGTATGTGTGCACCAGCAGGTCATTGTTTGCTTTCTGTTCAGTGTGGTTTGCTTTGGCAATGTGCTGAAACCTCACGTAATTGCTTCTGTTTTGTCTGAAGGTCTTGCATAACATTTCAGAAAGGAGCATATGTTTTTTTCTGATCAGAATTTTCTGCATGTCTGAATGAATCTATTCTTTTGCAGGTCAAGGAAAGGTATGTTTTGTTTTTCTGTACTTACAGTATCAACAGTAGAAGTCATACCCAACCATGACCATTCCTGATGCTGTGCCTTTGGCAGTAGCCTTTACAGTTGTTTCAGAGGAAGGCAGCAACCTCCCACAGGATTCTACTTGTGATTTGTAGCGATTAGCTTATGCCTAGCAGCAGAGAAGTGATTGCCTTTTCTTGTTTAAGCTCCCATTATTTAGATTTTCTTAAAATAAAGGCACATTCTCTGTCTGCTTATGTTAGTCTTGCTGGAGTCAACTATGTCACGCACAAGACTGCTGTAGAACACCAAATACTTTTTGTCCATTTTTACCATGGTGGCTGTTCTGAAAAAAATTACCTTGGTATGTGCATGATATACCAAATAGCATTGTAGTTTGTTGGGTTTTTTTGATTTAAAAAAACCCAAAAGGGACGAAAGTGGCTTCTTCTTTTTAGAGACAGTGGCTACCTAGAAATATTTGGGTAGCTTTCTTTGTGATGAAAGAAATAAATTTATGCTCTTTCATTTTTATTATTAACTTTTTATTTAATGGGTTTTCCTCTTACTTAGTTTCCAAACTGCCCAGCCAGCACTTTGGTAGAGGATTTTTTTTTTCTTTTCTTTTTTCTCCCAGACAGAATCATTGCTGGAGAGATGCTGCAATGTGAAAATTCAGTTTAGTCAGAGCCACCCCCAGACTGTTTTCTGGTGTTTGTGAGTATTAAGAACCAGCTTTTTTTTTTTTTTTTTTTTTTGTTCCTTGTAGTACTGAACTAGTTCAGTCAAAGCTGCCTTTTCTGGCTTAAGCAATACTAGAATTTTTTGACTTTCCTTTTCAAGGTTGACTTTATGATACTCTGTAGCAAGATTGTGGCTGTACTGATGTATTGCAAGTTTTGTTGAAATTATCAGAATAGGTGTAGAGATCATGCAGCCTCTGAACAGGCGACGTTGCATGGGCATATCTTCCTTCCTATTGATGTAGAAAATATATTCAAAGTGCTCATGCTGAGCCTCCCACATTATGTGGTGCTCAGAGCTGATTTATGTTTTCTGTTAAGGAAAACTGTCACTCACTGCCTTCAGCAGACCTTAAAAGGGGCAATTTTGCACATTATTGAATTTTCTAAATCTTGTCTAAATATTTGTAAAATACAGCAATAAATAACCCAGAGCAGCTGCTCTGAAAGGCAAGATTTCTGTGCCTTGGGCAGGCATTTGCTGGAGCAGCCCGGGGTATCTTTCATGCTGTTTGCCATAGCTCTGTCACCGTGCAGCAGGCTGTAAATTTCATTTGTGATTTAACTACTTCCCTAGCTATGAAGAATAACTGGAAATAAATGTGGTCAGGGCTGGGAATTTGAGGCAGTCCTGTGAACATAGCAGTTTGAATAAAGGACTGAAGCCTGCAAGACTTGGTTGCACACTGGCTTCTTCTTTCCTTACATGTGCAAGTGTAAACTGCCTTAGCATGCAATTACTGTTTTAAAAAGTGAGCTATTGAAAAATATTTTGTCTAGATTACAAATACAGTTAAAGGCAAGCTGCTGTTCTTAGACTGTGCCTAAAAACCTGATACTTACACATTTTTGCTTCTGTCCCCAATTAAGTTTGGGAGCAAAACAGTCAGCCTTCAGTCCTTTTTTTTTCCATTCAGTTGTAGCAATTCAAGGTAAAAATTCAGTGTTTTCACTTTTAGAAGGGGAATACTGGATTGATAAGCAAACGCAGAAACATCCCAGTAGCATTTTTTTCACTGGACAAATTCTCCATTCATGGCTCTGAGGCTATTAGTTGCCAAGCATCTTCTGAGTGGTGCTGAGCAAACTGTAGGGATAGATCCCAAGCACAATAGATATTGGTGTATTTATCAGTGTGGCAATCACAGAAAGCACAGATGGGCAAGAAATCATGTAGAGATCTACCAATTTTATTTTCTGGATTCTTCAATAGTCATGACACCTTAATTGACCTGTAATGGTTTTTTTATTGCACATATTTGTATAAATTTAAAGGTAGCTAAAATTGATGTGCGCCACAGGAAGCAAATTAACCCACACAGAAATGTGGCAGAGTTAATGTAAAGAATTGTTTCTCAGCCTCTGTTATTATAAAGAAATTTTTTAATTGCCTCTGCATCTACTGCAGCTAGTGAGAAAATTAGAACTCCACTTCCAGCCATGCCTGTTATCCCATCAGTCTGGAGGGGTTCAATTAAAATTAATTTCAAAGGCTCCGTGAAGCTGGCTCCCAGTCACGCGTACCAGTTAAGGAGTTATGTTACTCAAATTCTGGCTCAGTGCAGTACACTGACTGCACACAGTCTGCACACCTTTTTTCTCCAATACCTAAAATATGATTGAATTGGAGGCTGTAGAGCTGCTGGTGGCAATAATATGCTTTTTGTACGCATTAAACTGAAATTGAAAGAAAAATGAAATCCCCAGCCCTTCTCAGACTTGCAGTCCCTGCAAGGGAATGTGGCATTGCCACAGCCAAGCCGCTGTGCTTTCCTCTCCAGGATGTGAGCACCTGTGGATGTGTGGTTGTAGCAGGGATCCCTCCCATGTGCTGCATGGTTTGCTCTTTCCTCTTAGACTGTCCCTCTACAAGGCTGGGGTGGGTTTCAGCTGCAGCAGCATCACCCATGCTGAACTTTCATAGATCTGTTAAGAAGCCTTAGGGAAAATCGTGCGTGTGTATGTTTTGGCAGAACAGATTTGGAGATGAAGAGAAGCCTTTTTTTGGGAAGGAACCTATGTTTTATGTAGCGCTGTTTCCTGGTTTGTTTCACAGCCTGTGTAGCTGAGAAATCTGCTGGCTTTACTGGTGACTGTTGCTTTTGAGTAATGCTGAGCAGGAGGCTAACAAAGTTATTTCATAGAAATATTAAGAATGCTGTCCCTGCAGCAGCAAGCCAAGTGGGTTGTGAGCACTGCCCTAACACCTGGGCCATCGTGCACAGACAGGACCCATCAGGTGGTGGTGGCTGGCTGTGGCCACAGGGGGACCAAAAGGAACTCAATGTACAAACCCTCAGTGTAAGATTCACTTCAAACCGGTGATCCCAAACTGTGGCTGCCACAACTTTTCTTGTCGTTTTTCTCCTGTATTGCTCAAGGAGACAGGAATTAAAAAAGCTGAAATGAGACTCATGTGGAAAATGAAGTATTACATTGCTGCAGCATGCTACTTGCTTGGCAGAGGGCTCAGGTCAGCAAAAGTTAGGAACTGTTGTTCCCATTTTTGATTTTACTTGTTTATAATTTTTTTAAACTCCCTGTGGGCCTGAAACCTTGTGCGTATGCACTGAAGGAGCTGGAGTTTGCAGTTGCAATTGCTTTCCCCTGGTTGAAATTAGTAACTCCTTTTTGAAAATAAGGAGAGATAAAATAGATGACTGATCTCAATACTGATATGAGAACAATGACGGTAAGTAATGGGATAATGAGCTAACAAGCAATTAAACAAGATGATGTGACATTGGAGACTAACAATAATAAAAAATAGTGCAGGATGAGGAGGCCAGGAATGACAGCAGAAAGATCAGACTCAAACAGATTCCCCCGCTTCTCCTTTCAGCCAAATGACAAATTTGACCTTGGTTTTAATGGAGTAAGTCTTCACAATTAATGGATGATAATTCATAGCAAATTGTGGAGGAGAGCTAGCCATTAGTGGGCAAGAAAGGCCGGTGAGTAGTGTCCAGTTGGATTATGATAGCTGCAATAGTACAGAGCATTCAGTGTTTCTAAGAGGCAGCTGCATCTGTTTCCATGTCAGCATGATGTGCTTTCCTAGTATCTAGTCCTTAATATTGTTTTCCATCTGCATTGCTGGAACAGAATGAAAAGCGAGAGATTTTAGTAATGTACTGAAACTTTTCCTTCATCTCCTTTTTGTCCTCTTACTAGTTGCTGGACCAGAAACTATAACATGAATTACTGGCTGATCATCAGACTGCCCATTCTCATCGCCATCGGGGTGAGTCTGAGGCACATGCTGTGTCCCCAAGAACAGCACAATATGGTACAAAGATGCACACGTGGCCATTGTGCATGTCCAGAGGCTAATAACCTTTGAGGCTGTTGACATTTTCATTCAGAAATGTGATTTTATGAAACCAAGTTGGTTTCTGTCACTGAAATTCCAGACTAGCATTTTGTTTCTTCAATTTGGCCACATGCCGTGATGTTGTAGTGGCAGGACATGATAACAGAGCAGCATGGTGCAGCAGTGCTGTTAACTCTCCGTGAACAGAAGGTGTGAAAGGTAGTTCAGGGAGACCAACGATACTATCTCAGGTACTGGGCTATGAAAGAGCCACAAAATGTGTGGCATTGTGTAGAAATGCCCTGTTCTGCAGGCACAAGACTGTGTGAGGCTCAGACCTCCGGACAAGACAAATGGGCCAACCCACACCTTTACTGTGTCTCACTCCCCAGAGAGTAAGTTGGGTCCCTTCCTTTGGGTAATGAAGTGCCTGTGTTTTCAAGGGTGGCTTGTGCATTCACAATATGTATTCAGACCACAATTCCTTGGCAAGGACTTGAGTTCTGTGGTAAATTCTGCAGCTGCTGCGTAGCAGGATGCACAAAGACCTACACATGCATACACAAACCAGCCTTTTTGAGTACTTACACATCTGTGTTTATTGGTGGTGATATAAATTCTTTTTTCACTTCTCCAGGTAAACTTCCTCATCTTCATCAGAGTTATATGCATCATCATCTCCAAACTGCAGGCTAATTTGATGTGCAAAACTGACATAAAATGCAGGTATGTCATAAGGTGGTCTGACACTCCTCATGCTCATCAGAATAAAAGCGGACAAGGACATACATGAACGGAATGGGTTGGCAAAGGTGGTTAAAGATCACAGCCCTTGAGTAATACACAGGTGTGGTGTCACACATGGGCATAACTGCTTGGACAGTGAGTCTGCAGAAAAGCTTCAGGGAAGCCAGGGCAGATTTTTCTGCCCTGGCTTCCCTGTGTTTATAACACAGCTATTTCACCTGTGTTATAAACAGAAGGCTTGATGTCTGTCACTTTAGTCTTCCATTAGACTGGATGAATATTAATTAAGCAGATACTTTTAAAATACTTGCAGCATATGCAAGTACTGAATGTTAGAGTCCTTGAAATCACCCAGAGGAGGGCAGCAAAGCTGGTGTAAGGGCTGGAAGGAACATCCTGTGAGGAGTGGCTGAGGACTTTTGAGTTGTCTGGTTTGGAGCAAAGGGTTCTCAGGGATGACCTCATAGCCTTCTACAACCCCATGAGGAGTAGAAGTGGAGAGGGAGGTGCTCAGCTCTTCTCTCTGGTATCCAGTGATGGGATGTGTGGGAATGGTTCAAAGCTGTACCAGGGGAGGTTCAGATTACACATTGGGAAGCATTTCTTTACTGAGAGGATGGTCAAACCCTGGAACAGGCTTCCTAGACAGGTGGTTAATACCAGTGCCCTTAAGAAGATGCTTTAAGGTTTGGACAGGTGGTTGTCATAGGTTCCTCCCAAAATATCCTATCTTATTCTAATTTGAACAAAATAATATGAGTTGATAGAAATAAAAGCTTTCACTTCAAGGAAGACAAAGTGGGATTGTTTTGAGTTTTGCTTCTTGTTTTTCTTTCCAGTAGTTACTGGGACAAACTTTCAATCTTGAATGCATGAGATGTTTCAAGAGAAATGTCAGGGCTATCACAGAAACGTTCAATTTTTGGTTTGCAGGCTTCAGTCTATCCGTTTTCTGAATGCTTCCTGTTATTTAATCACCTTGCTAAGATTCATGGTTGCATCCTTCATGTCTGCATCTTGACTTTTATATTGCAGTCTGAAAAACAGTGTAGGAATAACAAGTTAGCTCTTGAAGTGTGAAGCTACATTCTGTTGTACCTGGACTGCTGCTGGCTACTGGACTTAGCTACTTTGACATTGGGTATTTCAATGCTGCAGCCTTCTAAACTAGACACAGCATGTATTTTGGTGTGTTTTTATCAGTGTAGAGTTGCCATGTATGTTACCTACCTTCTTTACCTCACATGAAATTTTGGAAATCCTAATGTGTCTTGAGAGTTCAAAGCAAAGATGAGGACTTGTCTGAGCTGGAGGCTTTTTTTCCAAGCCCACTTTTAGAGAAAATGGAGTATTTTCAGAGGGTCACAGTGAAAGGACAAGGGCAGAGGTCACAAGTTATAGCAAGAGAAATTCCAGTTGCATGTCAGGTGAAAATAAATTCACGGTCAGAGTGGTCTGATGCTGGAAGAGAGGCCCAGAGGGGCTTTGGAGGACTTTGGAGATACTCAGAACTTGGCTGGACACAGCCTTGGGTAACCTGCTGTGAACTGGAGTTGGGCCAGAGACTTCCAGAGGTGCCTTCCAACCTGAATGATTACATGATTCAGAATAGCAGCCAATAGCCCTCAGGATCTACAAAGGTCTGACATCCCTGCTAATTGAGTGATTTCGTGTCTACTGACTTGTCTCAAAACAGATGGTTGTGAGATGTTGGCAAGTTCTGTGTCCCAGGAAGCTCCCACATGATCCTCATGCATCTTTCAGTAACCTGTTAGGTGGCTGGCATGTATGTCTTATCAAAAGAGAGTTAAGGATCATTCTTGTGATTTTTTTTTTTCCTGTGGTTGTGTACCTTGTACTCTCTTACAGGTGAAAAATAACTTATTGCAGGTTGGTTTGTCTTTTATCCTTTGCTAGCTGTGTCTTTGAACTTGCCATCACTCATTTCCAGACAGTTTGATTGCTTTGACAAAGTGTTCTGCAGTTACAGATAGTTACAATGGTTACGGCATTTAACATGCCATAGAGGTGGGAAGGAATAGCAAGTACTCTTCCCTTTGCCAAGATATTTTTTAAATATTCCAGTTATTGATAGATTATGTCTTTCAGGTCATCAAGAAGGTAGGTTTTGGTTGTCTTTCCCAATTACAGGTGGAGAGAAGAATACAGAAGAAAAACATTGCAGGTACAAGAAAGCACACACGGCTTCTTACTGAGTTTGGAAGATTTTCCAGGTGAAATACAGCCAGTAGCTGGATACAGAGCTTTGCAGTCACCAAGAGATGGTCTGCAGTGAAGTGGTAGGGGAGGTGAAAACTTGTGGTAACTTACTAAGGTTATTTTGAGGAGATTTTTATCCTGCAGCCTCTGGAGGAGGACCCTGCGTCACAAAGCAGTGCAGTGACTTACCAAAGTTGAAACTGTGTCAGAAACAGAATGCAGGAACAGTGACTCCCAGTGATCATTTGGATCAACAATGGTCTATTCAGTGGCACTGTGTTATTTAATGTCTTTGTGATCGTAGGCTGGCCAAGTCTACGCTGACTCTGATCCCACTGCTGGGGACCCACGAGGTCATCTTTGCCTTTATTACTGACGAACATGCCAGAGGGATGCTGCGCTTCGTGAAGCTTTTTACTGAGCTCTCCTTTGCTTCATTCCAGGTAGCACTCACAGTGTGCCCATGGGCATAAGTTATTTTTTAACTGCTATTTGGGGACCTGCTTTCTCTCTCATTCATTGCATGCTCCCTGTTCCTTATATTTCTCAGTTTAGCGCTGGATGTTACAGAATTATGACAGTGGAAAGGAAGGTTTAAGGACTAATTTTTAACGGCCAACTTCACTACAATAAACTGGTATTCCTGTCCACATACTAATATTTACTTCCTATGGCTCACCTCAGGGCAGTAAGAAAATTGTCCGTGATTTCCTGTAATTTTATAATGGCATTGCTGAAAGCACATTTTGTGCTTTCTCCAGTGTTTTTGATAGTCCTTGGAAAATCTGTGCTGTGAGAGGTAGCTGTCTCCAGCTGTAACTGCATGTGAGGAGGGCGTAGGCTTATTGTGATTTTTATTTAACTGTTGCTTCAGGTAAGGCCATTTCAAATGAGTCTTCTTGTGTAAGGAAATCATTGTTCTTTTAGTTTCCCTGCACAGTCACTCATTCCCTGTTTATCAGGCACAGAGCTGTATTTAAGACTGCTGTGAATTGCTCACTTATGAAGCGTTTATGACTTGAAACCAGGTAAGGAAGAAGGGGAAAGAAATCACTAGACAAAAATAACAGCAACTCCTTTTTCCTAATATCATGTACTTTGAGACATAGTTTGGTTAAACCTCCACTCTGCCATCAGAGCTGACAGGGACCAAAGATTCTCCACGTTTCAGTCTTACCATGGACATGCCAGTGTGGAGCCTCTAGCCCTCTGCAAGTGAGTTTGGGAAAATGAGGAAACTGTTCTGCTCACTGGTTTTTCTGTTCTTCTGGCTTTTGTTGATTTCAGGGGCTGATGGTTGCAATTCTTTACTGTTTCATCAATAATGAGGTAAGAGAGACACTATTTGTTCCAATTTGCCTTATCAGTATACACCATAGGAAAAGGAAATTGAAAATGGTCTTGAACTGCTAAATTGTCCTTGTTCAGGACTTTTTTTTACAGATCCTTCCCTGCACAGCTCCATGGGATAACTCATCAGACAAATGTGTTTGGAGGGAACTCAGGCAGTATAATTTAGGGTCACTGTTTGTAGATGTGGAATCTCACAAATAGTGTTGCTTACTATTGTGTAGGTTGCACTGGTGGGATTCTTTAATTAATAATTACAGCTACTCTTCTTAATCTGTCTTACAGTGCTTCTTATTTGCTTGTTTTTGTGAATGTGGGAGTGGAGCCCATTTTATTCTATGAACTCAGCTCAGCTGGCTGGTGAAGTTGGAGAATCCTCATGGCTGTTGCTGTACAGTTTGGTTTCACTTGGTTTCCCTGTGGCCCAGCTGCTTGAAGACATTATCACTCTCTCATTAAAACTGAACTTCACAGAGTGGTAAATTCAACAGGCCCAGAAGAATGTACCTTTGGCTTTGAGTTAATTGACTGCAAGTACCATCTTCTGTGGCTTGTGCTGAATCCCAGCCCTGTAGAGGGAAAGGGCATTGTTCTGTTTCAGTATTGCAGGAATCTCTCATGTTACCTTCTAAGTGATTGTTATTCATTCCTTCAGCAGCCAGCTTTGTAAGGGAAGCAAACACTACTCATGTGGCAGTACATTATTAAATTAAATGCACATCAGTATGTTTTACACTCACACTAAATCTACTTTAACGATGACATGGTAATTCAAGATCACTTATTGAGAGACAGGCCTCATCAAGGAATTGGAATCAGTAGAAAAATGTGCTATTTGTGTCATTATGGCCAGGCTGGAGTCAACAGAAAAGCAGCAGGCATCCTGAACTAAGCCTTGCAGGAGTCTGCTCACTTTTGTAGCTTGTGGGTAAGATTTTATTGAAGTGAATCTGTTAATTGTTCTGCTTACCAAAATCAGAGGTGAGTAGCAGCAGGCTTTGCTGTTGTGAATGATTGTCATTTGCTGTGTGTCATGAATTGGAGAACGTTTGTTTCAAATTCCTTGTATGGCTTTACAGGTGTACTTCAATCCTGAGATGTAGCACTGTCTGCTGGTGGGTCATGTGTTTCTTTTGATTCACCTTGGCATTTGCTCATATATCCTCTGTGCATCTGCAGCCAGGCCTCTCGTGTGTAATGCTCAATAACTTCCTTCACCTGGTATAAGGGCAAAGTTACATCATAACCCAGACTTTATTACAAGGCCTCAAACAGGCAGGCTTGTTTCATTGGAGGGAGCTTACTGTGTAATAGCCTACCTATGTTTCTAAGAGATCCTCCAAATCTCTTGTTACTGTAATTCTCTTGCCTTTGTAATATAGTTCATAAAATCTAATGACAATGTGCTCAGCTTCACTGACAGACAATCCAGGATGAATTATTTCGCTTGTTCCAACTCTTGTTAAAAGAGGAGAGTAGGAATTTGTCAAGCCCGGTCATCAGCATCCATAAAATAAATCTATGTAAAGAGTTTGATTAAATAAAGTCTGTTCATAAACTATATGAGAACTCTTTTCCTAGACTAAATGGGAAACTTTCTTCTGACACACTGAATGTGTCCAAAGACTACCCTTATTTGCAGTGTGGTCTACATTTTATTTTTGTCTGTGACTCATTGACTCCTTTTCTTTTTCCTTAACCATACAGAATGAAAGTTCTTTGCAAGTCCTAGTGCCCAGATCAAGACTAGAAGTGGAGATAGAAGCGATATTAATGTCCTTTTCTAATATCTACTTCTGAAAAAATAAATAGAATATGTTCATATTTCAGATTCTGGATTTTCTCTGAACTTGCTCTGAAGCCAACAGTAGGCTCTCATGAGATTGCCTGTTACCACCAATGTTCTTTGCAAAATGAGCTAGGCTTAATATGACCAGTTTTTCTGCTGTTAGTACTGCTTTCAGTAAGAAATATTTTAAACCACAGAGATGCTGTCTTTTTCCACCAGTTAGTTCAGGATGGTTCAGGTTTCATTCTCTGTAGTCTTGGTTCTTCTTTTTGCCATCTTGCTATTGCAATGGAAGTATGATTCACTCTCTTCTCCTTTAAAGAATCTGTCCTGATGCCAGGACTCCTGAGTTCTTGAAATACTGCTCAATCCTCCTTTTTGCTTTTTATTTTTGTCATTCTCTATACAAACTATTAATTAAACTCTTCCATCAGCTCCACTCCATCCCATTTTAGACCTACTTTCCTTTCAGTATGATTTATTGAGATTTTTTAGCCAAAATGTAGGGGGTTTTTCTAATCAGATTCCAGATTCATTGCCACACTGTCAACTTCCTTCCCCATTAGCTGCATAAAGCTCAATCAGCAGCTTTCTGTGAGAGGTCTTTTCCAACTTTTAATCTCCAGGACCATCTTCTGCCAGTTCTCCCACCTCTTCCCTTTCTCTTTTAAAATACTCTACATAAAAATTTTTCTTCTTCCCCTTTCTCACATGTCATGGTTTAACCTCAGCCAGCGCTGTGCAGCCACTTGCTCATTCACTCTTGGTGGGATGGAGATGAGAATGGAAGGAGTGAAAGTAAGAAAACTCTTGGGTTGAGATAAAGACAGTTTACTAGGTAAAGCAAAGCAAAACACGGAATTCGTTTACTACTTCCCACTGGCAGGCAGGTGTCTTCCCAGTTTCTTGCACATCTCCAGCCTGCCAGCTGTCAGGGTGGGATGAGAAGCAGAAGAAGCCTTGGCTCTGTGCAAGTCCTGCCTAGCAATAACAAAAGCATCTCTGTGTTACCAACACTGTTTCCAGCACAAATACAAAACACAGCCCCATACTAGCTACTGTGAAGAAAATTAGCTCTACCCCAGCCAAAATCAGCACCTCATGGGAGCTTTGTTCTTGGTATCCTTTTTCCTGCATAGCTTATTTCTGGGGAATCTTATCAACACAGGGACGTTACTAGGATAATTATTTTGCTGAAAGATCTGTAGGTCTACTTCTGTGCTCAGGAACTGCCTCTGCAAAATAAATCTTAACCTATTCCCTTGCTTACACATTCAAAGCCATCTAGGCAAAAGCTCAATTCAACATGGACAGCAGAGCTGCTCCCTACTCTCTTCCTAACCCCTAGAGAGAAAACTGGTGTTACGCCATTCAGATCTGTTCTAAGATAGACCAATTCCTACAGTCTTTTGTTCAGGTCTTCCACTCACTTTATCTCAGTCTTGCAGGCTGTTTGTATCATAGCTCAAGCCTGTCATGTCCAGCTGGAGTAAAGACTCATTTCCTCCCTTTGACTGACCTGAAGGTACCTATTTCTATTGCTCATTGACTTACTCTGTCAGTCACTACATTCATGCTTTCATTCAGGATTTGCCTACAACAGCTTTTTCCCAGTGCTGCCTTACTGTTTCCCATGCCCACAAAAGATGCCAAATACTGGAGTGGTAATATGGTCAGGTCTTTTCCTGCAGCCACTATGGTTCCTGCATTTCTGCCTTCGTCTGACCATTCTCCCGCATTCTTCTATGCCAAGCGATCCCAGACACACAGTCTTTGGTGTCTTTATGCACCTTTTGACACAACAGACCCCCCTTTACCATGGTAAAATACAAGCTTCTGTCTCAGCATCTTTCCTTCTGACCTATTTGGTTGTGACAGTGGAGGTCAGATTCTGGATTGTGACAGATTGTCAGAAACACAGAGATGCAGCTGGTTCCACCAGGACAGTGTTCGATACAAGGGCTGTAGCCCAGAGCTGACAAGCGCTGGTAGAGGTACGCACCAGGGGAAGACAATTAGTTTTGTAAGGCTTTGTTCCTTTTTTTGGACTGCCTCTCAAATTCAGTATTTCACAGTGAACAAGCAAAGAAAGCAGACACACAACAGCTGGTTCCCTAGGAAGTTTCCCTCAGAATATGAAGGTTTGAGCAGCCTGGGCATGATGACAAACCTGTGCTGAAACTGCCATCAACCTACTTAGTCTTTTGGTGGTCAGTACAAGATCCTAAAATAAAAGAAAAAGCATCTCTCCAGAGAAGGCTCCCTTAAGTGACCCACCTACAGTGAACTTATTTCCAGGCTGAAGTACACACCATAATGAACTGATTACTGTGGTTGCACTCCTGCCTTTTATCTAGAGTAACAAGGGTGCAATTTTATGTCCTCTGCCTTATGTGTTAAAAGCTAATGGTGTTCTTACTTCAGACAAGTGGCAAGAACTTTGCCCGTGGAACAGAGATATCTAAATTCTGTTCTTGTTTAGCAGTTACAAAACCTGGGATAAACTTCCAAACAAGTGCAGAGGTTACACAGTTCAACCCAGAACCTGTGACTAAATGAGCATACTTTGTAGCTTTAAGCAAAGCTAGTATTTGGAATGAGATACTGTAATTGATATTTTAAAAAGGGGAATAAGCACACTCTTTAACCTGCTTAATTGTTGTTTTCAGTTCTGAATAAACATTTGGTTTTGTATGAAATAAAAAGAACTCAAATATTCAAAGAACAAAAAATAATCCAGGACATAATAATGTTTAAATCAAACCAGAAGTTAGAACTCTTCAGAATACCTGTGGTGCAATATTGAGCAGGAAGCCAGTCTTTTCAGCTGTTTCATGGCTGATAAGCAAATTCAACTTAATTGTTAGTACTGGTAGGGCATAGACTACAATCAGTATTGCAGGTGAATACAATTTAGAGCAAAATAATGAAGGTAAGATTTTCTGGTGCATAAAAGAGCTTTTTTTCTCCAAGTAAAAATGAGTATCATCATTATTTTAAATGTGGAATGGCCAACAATGGATTAATGAGATAATTGGATAATTGGAAGCAATAATACTGCAGGTTTAAAGCACTTCCAGCTTTTCTCAGTAGTGTGGTATCCTTGCTTTTTTTTCTGATGGAGTCATTTAGAGAGCTGATCAGTTCTACAGTTATTCCTTTTGTTTGCTTCTTTGCTTCTGTTAGGTTCAGATGGAGTTTCGGAAGAGCTGGGAGCGCTGGAGATTGGAACATTTGTACGTCCAGAGAGACAGCAGTATGAAACCTCTGAAGTGTCCAGCCAACAGCATCAGTAGTGGGGGCACAGTAGGCAGCAGTGTCTATGCTGCCACTTGTCAGGCCACATTCAGCTGAGATTTCTGCAGGTGAATCAGACTGAGAACAATGAACTGTATAATACACCTGAAAACCCTTAAATACCCAAGTAAGTGGCTTAAGTTTGCCATCTCCAGCGAGAAACTTAAGCATATGCTGCTCATTGCCTGCAGGCTGTTGGACAAAGGTTTCTAGGGAAAGCAATCTGCTAATGTAATCAACACATCAGAGGAAAAATTGATCATGTCTAAAGTAAGTTAAAAGAGTTTCTTCGTATTTGCACACAAGGCCTCCAGGGGTCCAAAACTTAAGCATCGCATTGATCCAGTCTGAAACCACAGGGTCAATGGCTTATTACTGTTGAGTGGGCGAGCTGAGTGATCGACTGATTAAATTACAAGGATATAGAATATGATTATTGCCAAAAAATACATTCAGACTTTTCTGGGGATAGGGTAAGGTGCCATCACCATTTTAGGGAAAAAATAATTTAGTGGGACACATCTTTGTGTTTCAGGGAAGAACCAGTTTTGTAGCAGGAATTTTCCAAAGTTAAAGTGGAAAATATGCTAACCTTTCTTCTGGGTGGGTGAAGAACAGCATCCTGAAGGTCTGTCAATATACAGCAGGTAGTGTAGGGAACACTTCTGAATACTATATATATATATTTTTTTTTAAGCTTCACTTAAAAAAACGTATAAAAACCCAAACAAAACAAAAATGCAGTATCTGTTAGGACTCCCTTCTGCTAGGAATAGGTGCACGTTATCTCTGTTGACATGGATGGAAATGTCCCCTGCACGCGCAGCCCTTCCGTTATCAGTGCTAGTCTGCCCACCTGGTGGGCACACAGGCACTCACAGGGACGGGACGATGACTGATGTTTCAAGAGAACGTTTCCTGTCTGAGCTTTAAACACGCAGAGAGAAGTCAGCTTGTGGCCACTGCTGGTCTTAGCAGACCTCTCCTCGTTGAAAAGATTCGGTGGTCAGCAGTGTGGGCTCACTTTTGTTTCCCGTCGGGCCGTGGTCCTTCTCTCCTGAGACACAGGGTACCCACGCGCGCCGCGGGGGAGGCGGCCCTTGCACAGGGCGCGGGTTCAGGACCAAGGACAGCTCCCGCCCCCCTGCCCGGGGTGGGCTGCCATCCTCCAGAGCCTGCCTGCTTGTCATCAGCGGCATTCCAAAAAAACCCCAAACAAAACCAACAACTCCAGACAAAAAATCCTGAACTCCATGAGCTTTTTTCCGCCTGTTTAAAACAACTAGGGCTCGTGCAGTGACTGCATCTGCACTGTGTAGTGTGTTCCCTCCCTGACGAGAGTTGCTGGAGAAAAGCATAAGTATCTGTAGAAGCAGGAGGCGACCCATTGCATTACTTAATAAAAGCTTTAGACATCTTTACTCCACTCTGACTTGGGCTCCCTTTACAACAAAGAGGCAAAATGCCAGAGACTAGCTCTGAGAATCTCCCTGTTCACAGATTCCTTGTAATAGGTAAGCAACTTCCGTGGCATAGCAGTTACAACTACTCAGCAGAAATAACCCCCGCTATTTTCAAGTCTCCTTGCACTTGCATTCACAGCCCCTATTGCCAAGAAAGTGGACTGGATATTCTGGGATGTAACTCAGCATCTTTCCTGCCTGAAGCTAGATTGCTTTGCATGGGATTATTTAATCATTGTATTAGAATCCTAATTGCCAACAGCATGGATTAGTTTTGCAATCATAAGGTTAGAATTGAATTAGAGACGATGTGTTACCTTCTTCTGCTATGATGCTTGTAACTGAGCTCCAGGGAGAAAGACATGTTTGCAGAAATCCACCACAGTTCTCAGGCTGTCTTATGAGTCTTCAGCATGCTGGCTTCTCTGCAGGCTGCTTCCAGGCCTTCCCTCCCTAACATAGGTTGCAGAACTGACTTTGGAATTAAGCACTTCTGGTTCTTCTGTAAATTTAGTAACTAGCTTCTGTGTTGTGTGACCATCAATACAATACTTGTTTACTATATGCAGATGTTAACTGCTGTCCTTCAATTTAATAATTAGCTTCCTGTACGTACAGAGTATGCTTGTTGTTTGTATCTAACATCTACCCTGAAGTGCTTAGAACAGGAAAAAAAGTACTGAAGATAGTCACTGGCAGGTGAGAGGGCAGCATGGTGACAGATGCAATTTACAGCTGTGGGATAATGCACTTTGGTGGGAATAATTTGACTCATTTATATTCAAGAGTGGATGGTGGTTTTTCTAGGGCCCTGCTTAGTTGTGTGCAAACCTGGGTAAAAAAGTTTCTGCTGCTTGCACAGCTGTTGGCACAATGATAGTTTTGCTATGACAACAGGAAGTTACAGAAGTGTTTCAAGTCACTGCTGTGCTGGACAAACAAGTGTGTGTAATAAATGAAAGAGGACAGACATGGGAATAGACAGCATTCCCGTGTGTGGTAACAAACCTGTACTTAGATGCTGTCACAAGCAAGATTCAACAGCTTGATGTGCTTTTGAATTAGTAGGCTGTTCTTGTCCCTGCTACTCATTTGTGAACTGAGGGCTTTGGGCCCACAAGCATAATGCCAGTTAACTTGGTGACTTCTGCTTTGTTAGAATACAAGAAAAAAGGTAACAAAGTGAGGTCTTAGCCAAGCAGAGGGTTGCAGAGGAAATTTTTTCCCCCTCCAATTAAGCTCTTGCTTGTTCAAACTTTTTTAAATCCCCTCTCAAAACAACTCAGTGGAAGTAATTAGCCCCAAGCAGAATAACAGTATTTATTTAGAGACTGAACACGTCCTCAATGCCAGTTTCTCCATCATACTTTATCTACTTCAGTAAAACCTTTTACAAGCCTTTGTTATTCATGCCATCTCTATTTCAAGATGTATAATGTACATTTGTTTGAATAGCATGAAATAAGCAAACCAACACAAAGCACTGGAACAGATGAACTGTGTCAATTTTTATTTCTTGTGCCTTTTGGCTTCATGCTCACTTTTTGTGGCAACTTGTTTCATGAAGCATTGAATACAAGAGGCTATAAATCCACCTGGACATAATGCAACTAGAGTTTATAGTTAGTGAAAACTTCATTTCCAGCATTGCTGCTATGAATTTTTATAATTTCATGGATCTTACCTTATATTTAATATTTATTTGCATGTATTTCCTTGTTTTAAAAAATACCCACAGAATTGAACTGTACAAGATGTCAGATTATCAACTCCCCATAAACATTATGCTGAGGTTTATTTTTATTGTTGTGAATAAAGTTTCAACTCACAAAATTCCATTGCTTACAGGTGTTGAGTATCATCTGACTACTTCTTACCCTGTAATTAGAATACTTTTTAAGAATGGAAAGATTCACAGTCTGTGGTTCTTCCAAGGAAACAAAGCTTTGTCTGTGCAAGTCTGTGTCCACTACTAAGAGGCCTTTGACCTTGCTGAGCCCACGTTAATAAAATCCAAAATGCAGCATGTTATAAAATCAAAAGGAATCAGTAAGAACAGTGAAAACTCTCAGGGGTTTTTACCGGAGGATGACAGAATATGTGCAAATGACAAAATTCTGTGTTTGCCTTTAAATAGTAGCATTTGGAATTTTTACAACAGCCCACGATAGAAACTGTGAGAATGCTGTGGGGAGCTACTGAGAGATGCTTAGCAGTGTTAACGTACTGTATGTGCTTTAATCTGTTACTCTCTTACTAGTCCAGTTAAATTCAAAGCACCACTTTCTTTTGTTTCTGCAACAAATGATGAAATTTGTGGTGAGTAAAGCCTTAACAATGTGTTTTACTGTTAAATTAGAAAAGACATAATGGAACAGTATTTGAAAGACCAATTTGTGACTTTTCTTCTCAACTCTGTCCTCAGAGACACGAGTTCTAGCAGCTTCTCTTCAAAATGATGACTTAATGATTTCATAGAATCATAAAATTTGTTATGGTTTGAAAAGACCTTTAAGATCATCAAGTCCAACTGTCTGTGTAGCATCACCACCATCTTCAACACTAAAATATGTTCTCAAGTGCCATGTCCACGTGTTTTTTACATCCTTCTGTGGTGACTTCCACTTTGCTGGGCAGGTCTGGCTCAATGCAATGATGTACCTATTAAAAATAGCAGTAGATCATACAAGTACACCTGCCACGAATAAGTCTGTTTTGGCTTACAAATTGTGAAAACTGTAATATGAAGCAGACAGGGAATTACAATGAGACGTTTGGGTTAGATGAAAGACACCACTGCAACACCAAGCAGCAGCCTATTTTATGTATATGGCTATTGCTTCATGTCTTTTCTTCAGAACGAGGGTTCCAGCCGGTGCAGAGGAGAGCAGCAGAGGGCCCTTCTACTGCAGGTGTCAAACACCAGCCGTTCCGTCACCTGTGGCAAAGCTCTCGGGAGCTCCAGCTGACACGCTGGCAGCCGCAGCTGTGACAAGTCCGTGCCTCTCGGTGCCGCTGCACAGCGGCCGAAACAACTGCCCGGCCCCAGGAAACGAGACCAGAGCGCAGGCTTTAGTACGGCTTTATTCGGCACCGGCCGGCGCCGGGGGACACGGTACCAGCAGTAAGGCGCTCAGGCGGGTTTTTGCATAGGAACAGACCCCGTTTCCTCCCCCCAAGCCCCGGCCCTTCCTCGGGGCGGCGGCAGCGGGGCCGGCCCGGCGCGGCGGCTGTCCCGGCTCAGCCCAGCGCAGTCCCTGCCGGGCCGGGCGCTACCTGCCCGCGGCGGGCCGGTAGTGCAGNGGGGCCGGGGAACGGGGAGCTGGGAGTGGGGCTGGGAGTGGGGCTGAGGTCCCACCGCGGGAAGCCAAGGCAGGCAGCCGGCGGGCCGGTCCTCGCCGTCCGGGATGGAGAGCACAGCCGGCGATTCACTCTGGAGAAAAGCTGTAATTCACCAGAGGCCTCTTGAGTTTTGTTCTCACACAATTAATTAGGTTGGAAAAGGCGTCTGAATTATAGTCCAAACACCAACGTGTCAAATAAATAATGGCATTAAATGCCACGTCCAGTCATTTATTGAACGCCTCCAGAGATGGGCAGCCATTCCTCCCTGGGCAGGTCATTCCAATGTCTGATGAGCCCTTCTGTGAAGAAATTCCTCCAACCATCCAACCTAAACCTCTCCTGGTGCAGTCTGAGGCTGTATCTTCTTGTCCTGTCGCTGGTTGCCTGGGAGAAGAGGCTGACCAGTACCTGGCTACAACCTCCCCGAAGCCTCCTCTTCTCTGGGCTAAACAATCCTAGTGACTAATGTTGGCATCAAAGAGAAGAGGGGAGGGAGAGAATAAAGCGTGGAGTGACCAAAGCCTGGGGAGAGGGAATGAGGTGTTCACAGCCAGGCTGACCAGCGACATTCATGTTGGGCTTTCAGGCAGAGGTTTTAGCAGAGTGCTGGGCAGGCGGGGCAGGGCAGCGTGCAGGAGGAGGAGGGCACCTCACTGGGCTTGGCCATTCACCATGTGGTGCCCTGTGCCATCCTCTGCTGGCCCTGGAGAAAAGCCTGTGGTGGGCTGCCTCCAACACAGGCCCACGGGCCTTGGCAGCATCCATCCCCCACTCGCTTTAAATCAAATAATAAAATTGGGAAAACTAGCTCTATCACATCATGTTTCAGCTATCAGCACTGCCAAGAAATAAAAATTTATTTCCAGATTCTGTCTCTTAGCCTCAGGAGTAAAATATCTATCACTCTCCAGCAGTAAGAGTCAGCAGTGAGCCATCATTTCATCCTGCAGTGCTGTTTCCAGTTACTTGTAGCCTTCTCAGAAGTGACCTTTGGGGCTGAATGTCTCATGCATGTGTCAGCTCAGAAGTGAATATGAGAAGTCTAATAAAAATCAATTTGGGTGTTCTTAAGTTATCTTAATGTGGAAAAAATTGTGTTTTTTCCCAGCTAAATCATTTTTTGAATGCCTATTTTATGCTTGGTTACAAAATGACTTTCTTTTAACCTTCCGACTTTGCAGAGAGCGCCGCAATGAATAAAATTTTTCTCTTTATTTGTGGAAATTTGATTTTGAAATAACAGTCAAAAATGTTTTAAGATAGCCTGCACAGGACATTATTTTATTTTGATTTTTTTTTCTTCTTGTTCCACTGTTCATGGAAACAACTCCTTGTTCTGTAGACTTCATTAGTCAAACTAATAGTTAAATGTGACTGATGTGTAAAATATTGCCTTTGCACGCTGCACCCAGTGATTCCCATGTTGTGAGATTTTACTCAAGATTTACCGGGTTTTATATGTATTTGCTAGTATGCATCCAAATAGCTATTTTGTGGCTATTTTATAGGGCTACCTATATTGTCATGTATTGGTAGGAAACACATAGAAGAGTGCCATGAATCACGCCTTTGAAGCTTAAGAGCACTCCAGTAACTTCATCTGTAAATTAGTGTTACACTGCAGATAGATACCTAAACAAATTTGTATCCCTAAAGTCTTAAATTACTTCAATATATCCTGTTTAAAACAAACAGCTTTTGTATAGACATTTCATTTTGTTTGTTTGTTTGTTTAACAAACCATATGAACAATTTGTTCCCTACTCCAGTGCCTACAGAAGTTCTTGGAAGTTCACCAAGCTTAACCTTTGGATCCTCAGCCTGTGGTTGGGAGGGCACAGGGGACATGGAGAGGCTGAAGAACACTTCTATGGGACTTGAATCACTTCATGCCTATCTCTATCTATGAGAAAAACAAATTTAGTGTAGTGGGTTTGTAGGTGTGAGACTAAGAGTCAATTCTTTCTCCCCTTGTGCCACAGCCAATGATTAATCAAAAATGTTGGGTGCTATGGATAGATCTCTAAAGCTGCATTCTTTATAAAGGAAGTTCTGGAACTGCCCATTGACTTTTAGGAGGCAGCAGTAAGATCACCTTAAAAATTTAATTTTTTTTTTAACTTGTTTCTTACTAAATCATAATACAAAGCAGCTCACTTGCGTATTTCTTTCTGCCAAGAAGAAAACCTTTGTTGTTTATAAATTTCCACTTCAGCGGTTTTGAAACCTTTTCCTCTATCCCAGCAATCAGCTTTTTGTTATATTTTAATATTTGTGACAGAGAAGAATAATTGCGTTTTGTTCTCAGCCAAGTATCATCAGCTTAGGGAACTAAGGTTCCAAGCCATTAGGAATTTTGTGTATGGCACTCTATCAGCAAGTGAACTGAAGGAGGTGAAAGAATTGACAGAACAAGAAAGCTGTCAAAGCCATGCCCAAAGTACAGTCAATTTTATATTTTTGGGGTGGTGACTGCAGAGTTTTTCCTAATTAATTTTCAAATATGTCCACTCTTTCATGCCCCTTAAGGAAGGAAGAGAAGTGAAAACTAATTAGATGAAGTATTTTTACATGACAGACGGCCTTAGAAGTATTTGTGGCAAAATACCAACCCAGCTGAGTTAACATAAGCACTGATAGCAACATTCAGATCCTGTGGCACCCTTTGCATGTACCTGGCCTGTCACCAGGTCTTGGTGTCAGCCACCTCCTTGCTCAATAGTACAGGCTTGGGCCTTGCCCAGTGGTTTGGAGTGTTGTTGCTTGTTTCCTTCAGCTGCAGATACCTGTTCATGTATGCCAGCTTTTTCAGATATCAAGAGTAATCACGTCACATTAATTCTCTTGATGGATTAATCTAATTCATTGTCAGGAACCCTCTCCTTCATGAGATAAGCGTTCACACTCACACTGACTTGCTAAGTGCCATAAATGCAGACAGAAGGGCAACCCATTATTAGTATAATGACCTAGCTTAATTAGTTCAATGGAGCTGAGGGAGCATTAGCTCTAGTTGTTGAGGTCTTGCAGAACATGTATAAAATAGATTGAAGTGCACAGATTCATATTTGTCTAATTCCATAGAGAGCTTTCTGCATATCCATTTACTAATCAGTTCTAAACTACAGAGAAGAGCTGCTTCCTTTGTTAGAAATGGTCATTCATTTTCCTTCCTAAAATAGCAGCATCAGGGTTCTTTGCCATTAGACATAAAGAATTTTTTTTCTGTCTTTTTATTGAACTCGTTTAGCTTCTGAATTGCAAATTTTCATGTCTGCGTGGTTTTGAAACGTGTGCATTTGTATATTCAGCAGTGCATGCTAAAAGGTTCTGAGACACTAGCACTTATGTTCCTGCTTTATATGCTGAAGGGCTCTATATTGAAACATATTTAAAATTGGACAAAGCAGAGTTATTAATATTTCTGTCACGACTCTGAAATGTTCCTCATCATTTCATGAGAAACTTCTGTTTGAGGGAAAACAGAGAAAAAAGTCCCTCACTACTTCAATGTCAGCAGTAAATGTCAAGATACTTAGTGAAATCATTGCAACAGAAAGCGAGATGAGCTATTTTACTGCTTTTGGAAGATAACACCCAATGAGCACTCTAGATGGGATTGTTTTGCCATGTTCATAACTTTGATCTGATTCCAAAGCCAAAGTTTTGAAAACTGTTTTAAAACATCAGAAGTTCAGAATACTTTTGACTTTTGTCATACAGCTAGGGTGGGGAAAAAGCATTTGCCACTTGATATTCCTCCTAACTTAAGTGAAAAGAAACCTTATTTGTCTTTCCTGTCTGTCAACATTATGCTGGGTTTAATGAGTCTTCTCTTCTCAAACCTTTTTTTGGAAAAAAAAACCCCTTTGTAACTTAATTGTCAAAGTACTTTTGTGAAGTTGGAAGTGCAGCTCTTTGGGCTTGGAGTGAATATTTTTTATTCTAGGTTTGTATACACTCAGCCACAGCAGTCCATACCTGGATGCTGTAATAGCATTTCCCCAGACAGGAGAAATGAAGTGAAAAGAATGTCAGACAAGATCTTAAAACCATTTGTAGATCCGAGTTCTTGTTCCACATCTATTTCCTTTAATCCATTGCAGTTTAAAATATAGAAAATTCTAGATGGGCTGCATTACCCCCTTACACACAGACACACTCAGTCTTCAGAAGCCTTCGGTTGAGAGTGCGCTTTAAACTTTAGTGCTCATATTGGCTGCCAGTTTTACACATCCACTTCCACAAAAACACAAGAAGCAGAAGAACACTGATGGATTTTGTTTTTAAAGGAGCAGAATGCCCAGACAGGTGTTGCAACAACCTTTTCTCATGCCTTCAAGCCTCTGCCCTATATGATGGGACAACCCATCATCCAGAAGTGCTGCTGTATCATTGCAGTTTTCAGAGTGCATTCCAGCCAGCTGGTTGGAACCCTGGCTCTTGCTGATAAATATAATTTCCCTATAAACAGTTCAGATAGGGGTGAGACTTCAACTGCACCCCTGAGATAGGTATACCAGGTGTAAGCGCTTGGAGCTATTTCTGAATTACCACAAATTATTCAGCAGACTACAAGATGAAGGAGGGAGATATCATGGCATTCCTTTCCTCCTGGGCTCTAAATGAAAGAAATGAGCTTATCTAGAATAAAACAGTTGATTATGTATATCTCCACATAATCTATAGAACAGAAGTCCAAACTATTACTTCTGGCAAGCTGTAGGATTGTATGGAAATATTATCCATTTACTCTTTTTGGCAATTTCTCCTCCTCATTATCTCCTTTTAGCCCCAGCACCTACACTGGATTTTGGAATATTTATGATGTTTACCCCCAGGAGTGAAGCTGTTCAGTCAGATCACAGCTGATAGATGACAGACTTTAGGGATAAGGCCTTCCCTAATTTTTTCAATGGCAGGAATAAACTGGTCAGTCCACCAAGAGAATGAGCCTTTCAGCATGACCTAGGAAAATGCTTTTCCAAATCGACATTTCAGCATATGATATACCACCTCCTTCTTTCCAAATGGATACAGAATAGTAAAAATAACTGACTGTCATTTGCAACAGAAGTTTTGAGCTCCAAGCTGCCTTCAGTAATACACAAAGGTTGTGTTGGGGTTCACCACTGAAAGTTAGTGGATGGCACACACAATGCCAAAAAATGGGTACACTGGTAATGAACTTAATCCCTAAATTCATCTTCCAGTTATGGAAAGAATTTTTATGGCTTTGAGAATCCTGAGAGAAAGGCAGGAGCAGTAAGCTTTATATCCCACCCATGTAATAAGTCAAAGCTGGGGAATCATCAGAATCACCTGTGAAAAACATGGTGTTCATGGAGGAAATGGTCCTGTTGTGATACATCATACAAAGTGTGGGCATCACCACAAGTACAAGGTTCCCTGAGCACTCATTCATTTTCTAATGGAAGTGGTGATTATTTTTTAATGCTCAGTGCTGAATCCAGAGCTATCAGATATCTTTGCCATGTACCAGAGCAATTTACCACCCCTAGGGACGAGTGGTTTGAGAATCCCTAATTAATTTCATAGAAAATAGGGCATGAGGATGCTCTGCTCAGTTAGTACGGCAGCACTTCTGTTGACACACAGAAGCACCCAAGAACAAAGAGTGTCTTATCCCTAGGGCAAAGATTTTGTGCATGGCTGTCTTGGATTGCAACCATGCAATCAAAATTCCACAATTTACCCCTGTTTAGGTGACTGTACCTGCACTATTTATGTCGCATCTAGTAACTGTAATTTTGAATTGAGTCAGAGTCCAGACTACAAATGATCTGTGTGTAAGGGTCGAATTAAATTTCAGCTCTGCTCTAGGTGATTATGTGCTATTTTGGATCTTACCCCCAAATGATGACTTTTAATTTATTAAGAAAATACCAACAAATTTATCTTCATGATTGTAAAGAAAACACAGGAACCCAAATGGATACAACCAGTGTGAAAAGTGCAATTGTGGTTCAGAACTCTTTCTTAATCAGAGTTCTTTGCTTTTTAAGTTAAACTTAATAGGGTATAATTCACAGAGAGAGTATTTTTCATGCCAGTATTTGTTCTAATAAATGGAATAAAGAGCTGGAAGAAAAACCTATATAAAACAAAATGTGAAGAGAAGAAAGATATAAGGAAGTCTTGAATCCACAAGAGACTTGCAGACATACAGCCTTTGCTAACTGCTGAAAGCTATTAAAAGGCAACTTTGTCTATTGGAACAGATTAATAAATCTTTGATTTAAACACATTTCCAGCCCTGACTTGCAAAAAAATCACGAGTTCAATACTCCATAATCCAATACATAATGCCTACCTCTGACATCCCAAAAAAGTGGAAAATCCTTAGTCTTCCACTAGTTACCACTTTGTCTTGAACTTACTTTCCTGGCTTGAGTCTGACTGTGAGACCTGAAAAAACACATATCAAGCACCATGTCATGCAGAAACTCAGCAACAGCCTCCTCTCGTTAGAGACCAAGATACAATATCCCGGGGTAAAGCCCAGTAGGTGAGACTAGAGGAACACAGGTAGGAGATAAGAACAAGGGAACTTATCTGAGAATAGCAGAGGTGAAGCTGGAGACACTGGTGAGTCTAAAACAAACAGAGACATCAAACCAGATCCTCAGTTTTCCTGAAACGACGTGACCCTGTGGTGTTAAAACCTGACCCCTCTGAAGTCAGTGAGGACTTTGCCAGGACTACACTGGGATTTGGATTACATCTGCTGATGGACCGAACTGAGCTCATACCTTGCTCTCTGCTCCATGAGACCTGTGGGCCTCATACAAAAGATCTTTGTGTTACTTCCCTTAAAAATAAACTGACACAACAAAAACTTTGCAACTTTTTTTTTTTTAACCATGACAAGCCTAGCCAATTTATTCTATTAATTATACTCTAAGCATGCCTTGCCAATCTTGTACCTTATGCCTTGTAAAATAATATAAATTGCATGAGGAGGACAATTAATACCTAAGCAAGATTAGCTTCTTATATATTAGATTGTAAAGACAACCTGGAATGGGGCTGAGTCTCTGAATTTATGGCAAGTAAAGCTCAGAACTGGGTCTGACTGTTCCAGCACAATAAGAGAATGTGGAGTATTCATCCTGCCTCTGGTAGGTTTAGAAACCATCAACTGTGTTTTGGCATTTTTGTGCTGACCCTGAGGGACACTCAGCATTGCAGCAAGTTCAATGTGTAACCTCCTGCCTTGACCTGAGTTTCAGTATTTCTCCTGATTGTGGCCTCATAGGCCATGATCTGAGCAACCAAGCTGTGAAAGGAAGGGGAAAAGAAACAAGCCCAAGAAAACAATGCTTTGTGTGTAGTGGCTAAGTAGAGATTTCAGATGGCAGAAAAGACTGAGGATCATTTCTAGATCATTTCTTTATCTCGGAGGGCAGGAAAGGATGCAGTACATTCTTTTGTCAGCTCTTCCAAAGGATGACTAAGTGGCTTTCATAGGCAGGACATTGCAAACATTTGACAATATTATCCTGTCATTTCTGTTTGAGCACTCCAGTAATGACAACAATATGTAGCAGATAAGGCATGAATTCATGAGGGAGAAATATTTACAGATTAAAAGGTCTAACATTTATGTTTCTAAAGAAGATATAAACAGACAGGAGCAAAAATTATCTACATTTTTGGTTTTTTACAATCAAAGTACTTGTGGCAGAGCCTTCACATTTTGAAGTTGAATTCTAGCCTTAAATCTGTACCAGTGTGTATTTTCTTCCTCCGTTCATGGTCTCTAACTCCCTTCTGGGAAAAATTCCACTGAATTTCAAAATCTGGTGGGTTGTATTTTTAAAGATTTCTCAGAGTATCAACTCAGGGGGCAGGAGAGCTGCAGATTCGCTCATGACACCATGAGCAGAAGGAGAAATGACAGCACCCTCTGCTGTCATTTTAGATGCTTACCGTAAAGATTTCTCTCTTAATCTCACTGGTTTTATCTTGCCTGGGAAAAAGATGGCAGAATCTGCGGTTCTTAATTTTTATTTCATGTTAGGAAGATTGTGACTGCCTTGTGATTTATTTCTATTTTGTTCCTTTGTAAATGACTGTTATATTCTGCAATTCAGACTGGTTTGTCTTTTGGGATCTAAAAGGAATGGAAATTTTAAATCTATGACTTCTGCTTATGTGAGATAAGATTCACCTTTCAAAATATACCTTTTCTTTCAATAAACATGTTTTTATCACATGCACACTGAATTTCAACGTATGTTATCTAAAACTCACTCTCTGACTGATGAACCAAAGAGCCAAACTGGTTTAATCTTCACTTCTTTAATTCATACATCTGACACTGGGGAGCTGCACAATTGGGATTACATCTCCCTTTTCCCTGCTGCAGACACAGGCAATTCTGACTTTGAGCTCCCAAGGATGTAGCTGTGGATTGACTACAGAGGCCTGAAGGGATTTATTTCCATGATTAGAGACTGAGATACAATTTGAATTACATTAAATGAATATATACTCCCTCTCTCTCTAATTCCTGCTTCCCTTCTGTGATGGACATATGGTCTTGGTTTTGATTCTGAGTTAAATAAGTTCTAAAATAAATGTAAAATCACAGGAACGTTACTTATGCTATTTATGGAAGTCAACTTATTTGCTGTAGACCTGATCTGATAGTTCCTTTTAATTCCTTCACATGCTTGAAAAGAGTGAAATATATTTGATTTATAATATTGTGAAATACAAAAGCATCTGTGTCTCCAGGCTATGGGATACTGAAAATGGAGCTCTGGACCAATATCAAGAAAATCCTTTACTTTTAAACTTCATGTGAGGTATTGAGCCAAAAATAGATTAAGTCTTCCTTTATATTTAAGGTCTATTTCATTAAATGGATTTCAGAGTTTAGTTTCAGGTTTTCCAACTACTGCTTTTTCTTTTCAGAGGAAATTTAGTAAGTATTCTGTCCTCTTTCTTTAATATCAACATTTTAAATTGAAGTGCTAAGAAAGATTCTGTATTCATTAAACGAAGCTGTTCTGCCGGCCATGGTTTTAAAACATCGGGTGTTAGTACTCATTCATGTTCTTGAACAAAGGTGATTTTCAGGAGAGAAATGCAATGTAAATATGGATAGTGTACATTAAATACTAGGATTTTTACTGGGAGAACAAACACATAATTATCCCAGCATTGTTTTTGCTCCATGTCATTTCCCAGATTTGTTAACATGCAGTAAACCAACAAAACCCATGTGGAATCAGCAGGACAGAACTGACCAGGTTCTCCAGGTTCTCAGGCATCAGCTGGTACCTAACAGTCACTAGTGCTGCATACGCATACATACATTAGCAAGTATTCCTCAGGGAATATACAGGCTTAATGCTAAGTCTCATATGGTTGGCTGAGTTCAGTGTCTATGTTTACTTCTGGGAAAAATTCCCAGGAGATTGAGCAGAATGGCTTGTGCCCTACAGTTATATTTACTGTGCATCACTACTTGTAGGCTTGAGAGCCAAATGGACCTGTGCCCTATCTCCAGACCTATCACAACTTGGGTCTGGTTTTAATTGCCATATTACCATCTCAGCCTCACTTCACAAGCGGGTGAAATTCCTTTTCCTGTTGTTCCTATGTTTTCTTGTTCTCCAGTCTTGGCTGATTGAAGAAGAATGAAATCCACGTTCCCTGCCCACAGCCTTGGTCCTCCCGTCCCCTCCTCAGCACTTAGCGAGGCCATAAGGCTTCCAAGGCCACTTCCACCTGGCAGTGCTTAGGTGCTGCATTATAACTGTGTCTGTTAATGCAGGGTCAGGGCCCTGGAGCAGCAAATGGAAATCAGGGGAAATTTCTGTGTGCAGTTCTCCACGTTCTTTCCCTGTTCCCGACATTCACCTCTGTACGAGTCTGTGTTCTCAGGCTCTCCATGCCCACTAGGTGGTAGCAAAAAGGCGTTGGTGGGAGCGGAGGGGTTTGCAGGGCTCCTCCATCCTTTTCCCGGGAATCTGCAGGGCAGAGCAGGAGTCAGGCTGCTGCTAATGCAGGGCAGGTGCGGGAAAACCGTGGGGACCTTCTGTTGCACAGATCCGAAACTACGAGCTTGATAAAGAGTAAATCCTTCTCGAGCTTTAGGAAGATGTAAGGAAGGCAAGTTGCTTTGTCGAAACCACAGAATGGGTAGTAGGGAGTTCTTGGGGATTTTTTCCTTGAATGCACTCCCAAAACCTGCAAGGGAATGTCCTGGTGCCTTGCTGTCCCCCCTACACGTTGTCAAATGCATGGAGGTTTCCATGTTCAGCTCATTTCTTCAGGATATGCTACATATAGTAAAGGCATCCCCAGGGAAAGTGCTAGAGGTCAAAGAGGGGAGCAAGGTAAAGGCAGTTCATGTCCTGCTGATGACATTTTTCCTTCATTTAAAAATACCTACATTTAATAAATTAACTGAGCTGCCTGTTGGGATGAAGATTCAGGTAGAAGCTTGAAGACCCAAACATGGATTTCTTTCTGGTCCACATCTGTAACATGACTAGCACTAAAGTTTAGTTAAAAAATATGAAACTTCTGATCTTGTAGAAATTTTCCTTTTCTATGTAGGGACAAACTCAGTATTTTTTAAATAGAAGATGAGATTGTTTTTGGTGAAAAAAAGAGAGCAAAAGAAATGCCTTAAAATAATTGGAGCATTTACATAGGAAAGAAAAGAAAAGAAACAAAGAAAAATCTCTCATTCAAATCATAGCTCTGCTTGATTCAAGGCAAGCCTTGATTCCAATGGGCAGCTTTACCAGAAGAATTTTTCTCTCTTTTTAGGGTTAGGGTTGGGTTAGGGTTAGGCTTAGGGTTAGGTTAAGGATAGGATTAGGGTTTGGTTTGGGGTTAGGGACCCCTATGTTATGGTTAGGATTAGGGTCAGGGTTAAGGTTAGTGGTAGGGGTATCAGTAGTGTTGGGGTTAGGTTTACGGTTAGGGTTACTTTTGGGGTTTAGTGTTAGGGTTAGGGTTGGTTTAAATTTGGGGTTAGGTTTAGTGTTGTGTTAAGGTTTGGATTAGGGTTAGGTCTAGGATTAGGGACCTCTACATTAATTCTACTTGGTGACGTCATGGGGCACAGTGATACAGTCTGTGCCTACCGAGCCTCTGCTTGTTTGCAGGTCTCTCTCAGCACATTAATCAAGAGTACCACAGTAGAGGAAACGTTTTCTGCTTAAGCATTCTTGCAATGTATTGGTTTACAAAAAAAGCATCTTTTATTTGGAAAATTGCTCCAGGAACTCCTGACCATCTTTGTTCAATGGAGCACGATGGCCATGATTTCAGAGTAAAAAGAGCAAGCCCAGCAAATTGCCTGACCTCTCGTGCACATACAAGTTCCCAGCTGCTGGGGCCTAATAAAAAGACTGGCAGAATGACTTTGGAGTCATTTGGTACCAACCGAGTATCACAGGAAATGATGCATTTAGTTGTTCTTCTCCAGCTTCTCAGCATTTAAACTACAACAGTTCAGATTTCTTTGGAGAAATCCTCACCAGAGTGCAATTTAGTTGAGTTCTTATTGTTCTGCAAGAGAAAAGCAGAGCAAGGAATGAAAAATAAACAAAAAAACCAGAACAAACCCAGTAACTATTAAAAATGAAGTGGTTCAAAAGCAAAAATTCAGAAAATGTCCCCTATCATACAGGATCACTTATATTAGCTTTTCATTCCTGCATTCCTCCATTTTTGATTCCGTGGCAAAGTAATCAATAATTCACATATTTTCATCATCTTAACAACATCCTTGAGGAAATAATTTCACAGGGATAAACTGTTCAGCAATTTCTTTGGTATATTATCCACAGGCAAGCATTTCTTGCATGTCAGACTTTTACTTCTGCTCTCCTTTTTGCTACTATCTTTTTCTTTTTTTTTTTTTTTAAGCAATATTGAAAACAAAACAGAAAACAATACAAAAGCCCTAGTTTATTTGACCATTACTTAACTTCATATCCTTTTCACAAGACAAGTTTGCCTGGGAACCCAATCCCTGTGGCCCTTCCATTTCCTCATAGAAATTGTTATTTGTCACAGTTCCTGCATTTAAATTATAACCCTGTTTTGCTCCATTTTTAGATTTCACAGTAAAAAGAATGATTTAAATCAAGGTGAATACATTTCTCTTACTGTGGTGGACTTCACAAAGGCTTTTCCTGATGTCATATCTTCTGTAGGCTCTTGACAAATACCATTACTTTTGTAGATGATTTTTCCCACTAACAGGATATGTACCCTTTCACCTCTAAGATGCTGTTTTGAATCCTGCCCTTCTCAATTGCCAAACAAGTGTCAAAGAGCAGCAATTTAGATTGCAAGACTTGAAGAATCTTGATTTAATTTCCAGGGAAAAGATGTTCAGAAAGCATAGAAGTCCCTTTCTTCTGAGATTGGCCTTGCTCACTGAAGAGTTAATAATCAGAAACTAAAGTTAGACCAGCTCAGTTATGAAATAAAGTGGACATTCTCAGTAAGTCATACAGTTGAGTATCTTACAGATTTAGCAGACTTCAGGGTCAGAGAGAGGATATTCAGTGAGCAGAAGCTTGTGCTGTAGATGTCATGCTAATGGAAGCTTTGATGCCTTTGCTTTACCTCCACTTTCCAGAGGAGTCTGGCGACTGCAGCATCCCCAGCACACCTAATGACTGCCTCTGAGTGGTGCCTACCAGTGCTTTCCCCAAAACAGGGCTTGTGCACAAGCAGAAAAAACACAGGTTTCCCTTCTGCATGCCTGAACCATACCTGTCCCATGGTGAAACAGAATATTCTGTTTTCATGTTCTTCACGGATGATGGTCCAGGAGAGGCAGTAGTAATAAACTCTCTTGCCCCGTGCAATTTCATTAACCTTTTTCATTTTGTACCTATGAGCTTTGCAACCTCAAATGTCACCTTATTTTCTGCCATCAGATGCATGAGTTAGTCATGCACAGTTTTATTTATAAATACAATATCACCTTGTTTATTTGAGCCCCAGAGCTTTTGGGTAAACACAGAGCCTGAACAAATGGGGATGCTGGGGCTGAGCATAAAGTTCAGCATTTTCTGAGCATGCTGTGCTGCCTTAGTAAGAGTAGGTAAATGTCCTAAACAAAGGAGAGACCATAATGAGAGCAAGCAGAAGCAGGGCTAAAATTAAATCCAAAGGTTTAACAGACACACAACCACACACACACACACACACACACACACACACACACACACACACACATACACATTCTAAAAGAAACCAAAAACCAAAACCAAAATCCCGGAACTCATACACACCAGGCAGGATGCATGGAAACAGGGAAGAAGGAGCTGCCCTGACCCATACCGTGCTGGAACAACGCAGATATTTTAGTTGGCTCTTGCCAGTCCTCCTGTTGTTGCTTCCCATCTTTGCTTTTTTGGGGGAGTAAAGGAAGATTCCAGCTGCCCTGGGGCAGCCCTGGTGAGCCATTATACTTTTCTGTCAGCTGCTCTGGGCAGACACAGTGTTCAGGAATTTTCCAATATTTGGGCTACAAAACATTCTTTTTGGTTCTGGCAGGTCTCTCTCTTTTCTTCCTGGTGCATGCTGAGGTGAAGGAGCTGCTCTGTTTCCCAGCACTATCTAGGGCATCCATGAACAACTTCCCCTTGGCTTAAGCAGTCTCTGACAGACCTTTTGTCCCTGACATAATTATAAATGTCCTAATTTGACTTCACAATCTTCAACCCTTTTCTTCTCATACCTTTTGTTGCCTTTCTGACGTCTCTGGTTTTGTTGACTTTTTTCCCAGCATTTTGCTATTTCTTTGGCTGTGTGATGTTGTGTTGATCCTACTGATTTGTATTTTCACTGTGTCTTTATTTATTCCACACCCCAACCTTGAGATAATGCATCATTTTTTGCTCATCAGGTACTTCTGACTTGGTAACAAATTACTTGAAATCCCTCGTAGTTACTTATCATTCCTACTCCAAGCCTATGCAGTTTTCTTTTATACTCAGTGAAGTCCATAGCCCTCCCTCAAATGGTCAATGAAAGTCATGTTTGTGCATATCAGGACAAAATGTGGCAACAAAAGCTTCAGTTTTTCCATGTGTTATTTTGAAAAAAAACCCCTTAAAAATAGAAATATAAAAAGAAGTGAAGATTTTACCCAATCCACATTTCTCACTAGAGCAATGTCTATTACCTTAGTGATGCAGGTTTTCACTTGTACCCACTATCCCAAAAGATCCAGACAGGTGTTTCTCAGGGGGTTAGGACATGTGATGTCATGGAGTGTTTTTCTGGGGCTCTCAGGACCCCTACTTTGAGCATTTGCCTACCTGCAAACCTTTCCCACCTTGCCTCAGATCACCAAATCTGCTGTGCCTTTTTAGTTCTCCCTGCTCAGCTTTGGTGATATTCCCATCTGCCATATTCCTTCCCTGTAGCTGGGTGGTCAGCCAAAGTCTTCCCTATTCTAGGCTGTCCTCGCAGGATAAAAGGAAAGAATCAGAGCTCCTTCTTTATCCAGGATTTCAAAAGATGTCAGGAAGAAAAAAACTGTTGCCAAAAGAAAATAGCAAGATGAGCAATAATATGTAGGATAGCCACATTTATCCATAAAAGTCTCTGCAGTCCAGATATCTGTCCCTAATTCATCATAGGAGAAGAGTGGAGAAGGGAATTTGCCTAGAGGAAGAAGTAGGGCAGAAGACTTTAGCCAGGTCAGCAGTGTCCTCTGCAAATCCCTGGAAAGGTAGAAGGGGTCAGAGCAGTACCTCTCCCATCTCCCTCAAGTCTGCATTACACTTCTGTTCTCCAAGGCATCTGGAAAAACACAGACCAAGCTGTCCTACGTGCATCACGTTTGAGTTCCATCTCTGATCAGAAGGAAATGGGGCCCTGGACCCCCAAACCCTTGGAAACAGAATGAGGCAAGCAATTGGGGACCAAACTAAACCAAAAATGGAAATTTCTGGTTTGGATTTTGAGAAGTTTGCAACACAGGCCATAAAAATTTCCCCAGAGGTAAGTATGAACAACTGCACTGTAGCAGCCTCTTGCTTGTTGTAGGACATTATAATGGCAACCAGAGAATTCCTTTATGTATATTGTTGCAAAATGGTACTGAGCAATATTTATGAGTATGTTCTTGAACATTTTTTCACACTGGAAGTGACTAATCCTTTGGGCAAATCTGCCCAAAGTTTCTCAGAACGTCAGGCAGTGCCAAGGAGCAAAGCAGCCGGACCACTGCACAAACTGCAGTGTAGCTGTTAGCAAGGACACCTGGCATAGGAAAAAAGGTTAAAACAACTGATTTCCCTTCTGCTTGAGTAGAATTTCTTGACAACGTAGAATTCTTTTCTTAGAGAATAAAGGGCCTCTCCAATGAAGAAGGGTCATTTCTACTGACAACAGGCTTCCAAATTCTGAATAAGTAACAAAACAGCCAAATATATTATAAATTATATGTATTTACATATATAAAAATATATTTTATATATTTAAATACATAAATATATTTACAATATATTGTAAAGAGCACTGCGCTGTCAAACTTACATTTTTAGAGCAAACGGGACATATTTGAACACTCCAGATTCTTTCTCATAGATGTCACTTGCACAGACACTACCCTCCTCATTATTGTCCATGAGATTCGTAAATTCTTCTGCTGGAACTACTGAAATACTCGTTTTAAAACAACAAACAATATTTCCTCACATGCCAAGGGAAAGGAATTTTAACATCTTAAGCCTTCCCTGGAGATGGCAGGATTCCCTTGGTTTGTGTGTTACTCCACAAAGTTGCATGTTATGCCAGTGTGAGGGAGGGGCGTCTCCTCTGGTTTTTTCCACTAACTTCACAGTGAGGAGCTCTTTTTCCACAGACTCCTATGACAAGTTTTCTTGTTTCCTGACATTGCTCATCATTCATTTCTGAACCCACCACGTGGGACAGTTTTGTACAGGCTGCGGGGAAAAAAGTAATTACATTTGCCCAGACTCCTGTGGCAAGCAGCAGATTTGAAAGGAGGAAGCATGACAGGTTAAGGCTGGTTGGGTCTCCTTCAACTTTGGTCCTTCTTCAGGAAACACTTTGCTTCCTGCCTCTCAAAAGTTTCTTCTGATCCTCATCTGCTCACCTCATCATTTAGTCTCTGGTTTCCCTCTGCCACCAAGATCTGTGTGTGGGCTGCTTCTCATGAACGTTCAGCTCAGCCACCAGCTCTGCAATCAGGGCACTGCTCCTCTGCCTGATTGTGACTCAGAAACAGCTGGGGGCCTTCTGCCCTTGGTGCTTGGCTCCTCTTGCCCCAGGTTCATCTCCTATCACAAAGTGCCATGCTGGGCTGCCAAGTATTCCACTTAGGTAACACTTGGCATTTCCAGCCCCAGGGCCTCAGCACTGACGCAATTTCCAAAATTATTTTTTAAAAAGCCACAAATATTTTGAATTCCTAGCAACTGAAAAACCCCAAAAGCAAGAAAGCAGCATTCTTCTGCCAGGAAGGGAAGAGGAAAGGCTGCAGAGGGGAGCAGAATGGTGGATTGAGCACTGCTTTGTCTTTCTGTTCCCTCCTCTTCTTTTAAAACTTGCTGGTAATTCGAGGTAATGGGAAAGGGAAGAAAGAAAAATACAAAAACTGGGGTGAGGGAAATAAATTTTGGAATCCTTTCTCCAGGAGTAGAAGTGGAAAAGACCACATAAAGCAGTGCTGGCATCTTTCTCTTTTCTAGCTTCCCACCTCCATAAAAGCCATGTATCAATACAGGTGAGAGGCAGACGCTATTACTTTTTCCACTTCTTTCTTCATTAAAAATAAACAGAGGCATAGTTAATGGTTAATGCTGCTGAGTTCATGGAACAAACAGTTCTCTTTTCCCATCTTGCCTGTAGTTCAATTATGAACTTAGGCTGCCTTCAGGCTACAAAGGGCAAGAAAGCAGGAAATACATATATCCAGAAATGCAGCCAGTGTTTGATGTTTCTGAGCTAAAATTAAATAAAATTGAAGTGGAGAATAAAAGCAATATGCAAACCATGGAGCTTGGAGTCAAGTGGAGAAAAGGCAAAAAACCAGGTCTGAGATAGCTGAGCAACTTGCAACATGGAGGATTTCCAAATTCAGCAGTAATGCTAGAAAGCTGTTTCTGTTAAGGTTGTTAGTAAATGATCTCCGAAGTAGTCAAGATTAAAAAATAAATTAACAAACTGTGGCTGATATAAGTGTGCCCTCTGGGCTTGCCAGTGCTGAACAAGCAAGGTAGGAGGAGAAAAACCAAGACCCCAGGGTCTGGAGTCAGAACAGTGACTGAGAAACTCAAAAACCCTGTAGGGATACAGAGGAGCCAGAGAACAGGATTCAGCCTCACACTCCTCTCAAACTTCAGGAATGCCTTGGAGTATATGGTGCTCTGGAGATCGAAGGTCAGTACTTATCTGCTAGGGAGGTGAAAGCAGAGGTGAAGCACCACATTGGATAAGGATGCTCATACAAATCTGACACTCAGCAGTGCCATAAGCGGGCACTGGACAACCTCACAGACAAAGGCAGCAGACTTCAACTCCTGATGCTGCAGGAAGGAGAAGGGAGCTTTCTGTCTGGGTTACTCAATGGTGAAAGAGGACGGTGTGTACAGAAGCCAGAAAGGGAAGAAGGATTTAGAGCTCTAGCACAAACCAAAACTAGCCCCCCAGATGTTTCCTTTAAGCATTACCCACATTTTTCTGCAGCTCAAAGTGAATCAGAGCTCCTAATCTCAGCATTGCAGCAAAACACATGAGATCAAGGAATTGATCCGTAGTTCACTAAGCATCAGAGAAATGAACCTGGCTTGCCTTTGGATAAAATAAAAGACAGGTGTTGTATTTAAAGGATTGAGAAGTATACACAAACTAGCTGACTTCACAGAACCTATAACTATTATCTGAAGAAACCATAGAACATGATGAATGCTCAAAATTGTTATGAATGCAAAATTAATAAGTACCTGATATCAGATGCAAATCTAGCTTTTCAAAAGTCAGGTAGGTCGGTAGTCAGTCCAGTTTCTAGGAGAAACTCCAGGGAATGTCTAAAAGAATACTGTATATTGAAAGAATAGTGCAGCTCAACATCAGACACATCAAGAGGTGTGCAGGATATAGATTCTGAAGACACAGCACGTGCATACTGCAGACTCTGAAATATCTAGCTGAGGCAGAGTAAAAAGATACTGTAATTTTAACCAGTGTGTAGATCCCAGAGAGGTATCTTCCCAACTCATGCCTTTCCCTGCATCATCTAATGAAATCACCTTGTTAATCAGCACATGAGTTTTCTAAAACAATTGAGGGCTAGGTGAACACTATAAGAAGGACACAGTTTTGAAAGGGTTAAAAACACAGGCAAACAACCACACCCAAAAACCTGAAAGAAATGAAAATTCCAAAAAGCTGCTTTACAGTTTTATGTCTTTAATAAATAAAGATGATAATTAAATTTAGATATTGGCATCCAGACTACAGTCAGTAATGTTTACATATGTATCCCAAAATCTAGCTATCTTGATGCAAAAGGAGTCCTTAAGAAAGAACAAAAAAAAAAAAGAGCAACTTGTGGCAGAGCACTAGAGCACCTCATAAACTTTGATGTGTTAATATACATTTAAACCTAACACCAAAAAAGAGAAAGAAAAAAGCCCTTAATTATGTTGGAAGATTGTCCCTTGCTATTAGAATAACCATGGACTTTCAAACAGAAGCCAGAGTGGCTTATTCAAGCCCAAATGCACACTTATGTTTTAGCAAAGAAGAGCCCATATACTGTTGTGAAACAAGATGGAGATAATACATACTCCTTTCTTTGGTTTTGGTACCATTAGCACAGGTAATCAGATTATGAGTGGGATGAATTAATTCTGAAAAAAAGAAAAGCGTGACAGTGTATTAATGCATGGTCCAAGGACAGCATATCATTAACCTAATGATACACTTGTTATGTTCCTAATTGAAATGTCCTATTAAACAAAGTCAACACTTACAGTCTTTTCCCTAGCTGACTAGTGAGATTGGCACAAAAGGTGTTGTGATTTACATATATTTTTACTATTTTTTTCTTTGCTAGAATACCAAGTCTCTTCTCTATGAGGGATCTGACCACTAGTTGGCATCGTTACCTCACTCGAATAAGTGGCCTTTAAACGAGCTGTTCAGCTACAAAACCCGACCGCTCCATTTTTGAGCTCTACGTTTCATTTTGCAACATCTGGACATGGTGATGAGGGAAAAAGGGAAGAACAAATAATATGTGATCGGAAAATTATTTCCCCCTCCCCACCCTATGTCTTTCAGCAAATTTTTAGTTCTACCTTAAATTCTGAAAGAGTGAAACAATATAAAGTGTATCTCTGGAGGGAAAAAGCCCCAAACCAAACCACAGCCATAGTCATGCACACTTAAGTGGTACAGTCTAGGCTGTGAATGTAGACCCATTAGTATTCGCAGGTCAGGAAGCTTAAATAACAGAAACACAGACGTTGAATGCAAACATGAAATACAAGAACCTTATGCCCCATGAGCTGCTCCTTCTGCTACACCAGCGCTTTTAGAGCTGCCTTATGCTCTGAGCTGCTGGTAACAAAGCAAGTGCCAGGTTTTCTGCATGGAGATTCTGTCATTCATGGAATAAGACAAGGGTGTTTTACTCATTTTCCCCGGAAAAGCAGGGTGATACCTTTGTGAGTTAGAGTGCAAAGAGGCCTTTAGGGCAGAATCTGCCTGTGCTGCTCAGCCCTGGTCCATTCACTCTCAGGCTGCCTTATCACACACAGGATGGGATGTGGGATTCCTCCTGGCTGTGCTACCCACAGCTCTGGTAGCTCTGCTGTGCGAGACTGGGGAGCCCCTCCGAGGCTCAGCAGCACAAGTTGGTTCTGGAGGGCCCCACAGACAGCAAAGTGGAAAAGAGAACAGGCTGTCTGTCTGTGTCCCATCAGTGGGAGAAGGAGAGGGGACCTTCACCTTTTGGAGTCTAACTTCTAGGGCTGATATTGAAACACTAAATGGTTTACTCTAGCTGCAAATCAAACTTCCTTTCAATTAAACTTAACATTTCAGTGATACAGAAGCAAGCTTTCAAAAATATCCACTTCTCAAAGGAAAATGAACACAACCTGAAAGAGCTGCTTTAGAACAATAAGAAAGATACAATCGCTGTAATACTGCAAATCCTGGCTCACACACAAACCCACAGACTGACACTGCTTGCACATTAACTACAATGAGTCACAGTAATGTTCTCAAATTAAATCCTCATCTACACTACTGACACACTTTAAGGCCTTAGGTATGTCTCATCAACACTCTTGAGCTCTAAAATACACATAACACTTACCCAGCATTAGAGAGATTAATTCTTTAGTGACTGCAAAGTGCTAGGTAAATGTTTACAACAATTAACAACCACGCAGGATGTTTTCATCACCAAAACAGAAAGAAATACAGAATGCAAGCAGCACCAATGTGAATGGTGGAAAATAAAAGCAAAAACTTCCTTCCGTTCTAATGAATGTTTCAAAGCCAAAACAACAAAGAGCAGTTGATCAACCAGGCAGTGGTTTTGAGTAAGTTAAGTACAAGAAAGACTTGACATCAAGTCTTTCAGAAAGCACAGTAGGCTGATATGTAAGAAAATTTAAACAGATTTTGCAACTGCTTTGCCCATAGGACTTTCTAAAGTCTCATGATAGAAAGCAGCTGATTCCACAATATCCAAGACATCCCTTATTGATCTAGATTAAATTAAATTAAACCACTCACAAAATTATGCTATGCCACAAGGCAATCCATGAATGATCACAGAAGCTATAGCAAGCCATCCCCAAATTCTCCACTGCTGAATATCTTAGCAACTGTTTTCTTTTGAAGGAGCTGTACATTAGAAACTCTCAATGGGTTGGAGTGAGCAGATGTAATGCTGCTTCAGACACCCATGTTTGCAGCCTAATCTCCCTCCTCTCAGGGAGAAGCAACTGAAGAATGTGTGATGGCTCCTAGTTTATAATACAGGCTGGAGTCTGATAGCCAATTGTACTCATTATCAAAATCTGTATAAATGCCGTCCGCTTTATTTAGCATTAAAAGCTTCCCTCCTTTGAAGATAAACAGGTTAACAAGCTTTAAAATCATTAATGAAGTAAGGCTTGAGGAATATCTTTCTGAGCAGCATAAACATTGGCTCAGCTAACATCTCATGCCATCAACGAAGAAAGATCATGAGCAGACCCAGGCCAAGATGCTGTGGGAAATAAGTGGAAGGCAATAACAGCTGGAAATATTTGGCACATACAATAAAGTTTTGAAACCCTTTGGATACTGGGTTTCCAAGCTCTTTTTTTTTTTTTTTT